>LPNX010623086.1:435966-460955 GCA_001517045.1 Pseudotsuga menziesii | reverse complement strand
GGTTGTTTAGATAAATACCTACACCGGTTTAAGGTTCATGGTTGTCTCGTGTCTAGAGTTTGGATTTTTTTCAATCCTCCATGTATTCTCAGACGATTGAAAAAAATTGGGCAACATTTCTGCTTGTCTGACACACATTTCAAAAGTAAACCAGCAGCATAAATGACTGCCAATTGATATAAATATTTATACAAACTATAAATTTAAATTTTAAATTTAACAAATTTGAATTTTTTCAATCCTTCGTGTATTCTCGGAAGATTGAAAAAATTCTAGCAACATTTCTGCTTGCCGGGCAAACATTTAAAAATTAAACCGGTAGCATAGACGTTACTTGTTGACAAAATATATATAAAACAAAAAATTAAATTTTAAATAAAAAACAAAATTCAATTTTAAACTTATTTTAAACGCTATCGGTAGCATTTATGCTTGCCGCCACATATTGCAAACATACTAGGAAAAAAAAACAAACCTAAAAACATCTATAACAATGACCTTTTTCAATTTTAACGTAACATTTTAAAACTTAGAAAAAAAACTAAAATTCCATTTAAATTTAAAAAAACAAGGATTGGGGGTTTACCTCTATGCTCCAACATCATGGTGAAAGGGGCCGTTGCTTGCGTGGTAGATTGGTCGAGGTCTACGGGGGAACATTTGCATGGATGAGATGTTCGAGGACGCATATGCTCGGTCGAAGTAATTGCTCGATCGAGGGATGTTTGTGTAGAAATGGGGCAAATGGTCGCGGGTGCCCGCTACCCTTTTTATATTTTTTTAAAATAGGAACCTCAATCGAGGTACTAAGCTCAATCAATGTCTGTAGCTCGATTGAGGTTTTGTTAAACCCTTGATCGAGCTCTTGGTAAACCCTCGATTGAGGTATTCATACCTCGATTGAGGATTTACCAAGAGCTCAATCGAGGGTTTAACAAAACCTCGATCGATTGCTTGTTAAACCCTCAATCAAGGTATTAAGACCTTGATCGAGGGTGCATTTTTTGCATTTTGCCAAAAATTGTAGCCCACCTCCATGGATGCACCCTTATTCTACTATGATCTGTAAGTACTCTATCTCTAAATGATTATTCTCTCTTGGAAGGGCGATCTAGGGGGTGACATTGTTTTGTCTATGGTTGAGAGATGATATTTGTGATCATCATGGATAAACAAGCTCCAATCTTTGTTTTGTTCTGTGCTTTGCTATTCTTCTAGTGATCTTGGTTTTGCAACTATCAAATTCTAACAATTGTGGAGAGATCTGAGTTCCATGCTAAGTGGTATTTAAAGTTTCACTTAATCCCAATATAAGATATGAGTGCCATGCTAAGTGGTATTGGACAGTCAATGATGTTTGTATGGTTGTCTAACACATCCAACGACAGAGATTCCTCCATAGGATTCAAAAAAACATAGCACTCTTCAAAATGAAAATGAATTGTAACGTAAATTCATTTTGACTATATACTTTTAGTTTAAAACTATCTCCAAAATTATGTATTAGATGAAAGAATCATCATTACCCTTGTATGACATAGAATTAAAAAATTTAAAGAAATAACCTTTTGAATATATACTTTTATTTTAATAATTATTCTACAAAATTGTGTATTAGATAAAAGAGTCATCTTTAAAACCCTTGTATGACATACAATTTAAAAATTAAAAGAATATATATTAATGAGTCTCATATTGGTCAACATCATCAAGGTCATGATTCATCATCATATTTATAGGTTAATTTGATGTCAATTGTTGATTTGTGACACATGAGGGGGTCTACAATTTACTAAATTTTAACATTATAGATGGATTCATAGACATCCAAGAAATTTACTAAATTTTAACACTATAGATGGATTTAGAGACCCCCTCCATTCGCAGTGTTAAAATTTAGTAAAATATACAAATTCATTGTCAAATTTGTAATTTTGCATTGTCAAAGTGACAAATAAAAATGACCAAATAAATTACCAATTTTGATGTGGTCATTTATAGTTTAGTTATGTGGTACTTGCGATATATTAGCTTGGAATGGTTTTTATTAATGCTTGTACACAAATGTATTGAAAATGAATTATGATACCTTGGGTAGGATGTAAAGCTTATAAGCAAATAGCTTATGCTACAAGAACAAAAGATTGCAGATAAGGTCGTTAATGTAAGCAGTGCAAATATGTTTTATACATTAATGTTGAGTTGTGACACAAAAGGGGGTCTACAATTTAAAATTTATTCAATTATACAAATTCATTGTCAAAATTGTAATTTTCCATTTTCCAAGTTACACAACTAAAAATGACCAATTGTTATGTGGTCATTTTTAGTTAGCTCACTTAAAATTTATCAATTTTGGTCATATATCCCTTAAAAAAACCGTGGTGACCAGATGTTTTGGTTTCCTGGACACTTATCCCTCATTTGTACTAGTGATATCAACTCATAGAATATGGTATTGTTATTTATCAATGAATATAGTATATTCCAAATTATGCACATTTGAAGAAGGTGGTAATGGATGAAATTCATCAAATGCCATACTCTGGACATCCAAGATATCAAAAGACAATAACAAAAGAAAGGAAATAATACTTTTGGCATGGGATGACAAAGGATGTAGCAGAATATATTTCTTGGTGTTAAAAGTGCCAACAATTCAAGGTAGCACATTTACATCCCATAGAACTATTGCAGCCTTTACCCATTATGGAATGGAAGTGGGAAGTAATCTATACAGATTTTATAACATGTTTGCCAATGATAATGAGACATCATGATTCAATCATCGTTATGGTAGATAATCTATCAAAAGTATCTCATTTTATTCCAAAAAATTCCACTCATAAAACAAGTGACAAAACAAATATATTCATGAAGGAGATATTAAGATTGCATTGATTACCCAAAGCAATATTCTCAGATCGAGATGAAAAGTTCATATCCAATATTTTGAAAGGGTTATTTTAGGAATTCAAAACTTAGCTAAGTTTTATCACATCATATAATCCTCAAACAAATGATCAAACCGAGAGGGTGAATCAATTTCTTGAGGATATGCTGAGAATGTATGTGATGGATAAGCCATCCAAGTGGGAGGATTACCTACACTTGGTAGAATTTCCATATAATAATGGACATCAAGCATCATTGAGAATGAGTCCATTTGAGGAATTATATGGAAAATGATGCATAAATCCAATTAGTTGGGATAATCTGGTAAAAAGGATAGTGCTTGGTCCATAAATTCTCAAGGAGATGTGTCACGTACCCTCGCATTCGAGAGGACGCGACCCACGGCACTGGTGCTATCATTTAAGTGGGGATCTAAGCCTCATGAACATAATAAGAATAAATATGCATTGAACATAAAAAATTTATAGATGCATAATGCAATCTACAGTGGGAGAAAATACATTAATTCAAGAATTCAACATGCTCATCATCATTCATTAAACAATTACAGTTGCAAAGATTAAACACAAGAGATAGTTATCTTTTCAAGAAGCTTGTCCCGCAACCAGCTATGTCATTGCAACATTCCACCAAACTATAGGCCAGTGTGATCATCAATCTCTCAGCAACACTGCCACCCCCGATATGGGCATGATTCCCACAAGGAATAAGTGAATTACAACAGGTTCACACATAGCCAAAGACACATCAAAATTCACCCAAGCCAAAACTACATTTGGGTTTATCAGGCTACTAAGGAGGTGGAAGGATGAATTGATAAGATAGTGAGCTCAACCACAGAGATATGGACACATACACAAGATCTAGCTTGGTTTTCCCAACACCTACGCACCCAACACGAGGAAGCACCCCCTTCTCTGCTACATAGTCCCTCAGTCTATGACTTCCATTTCAGTGCTCTTCAAGATGTGCAAGAAGAATAACCAAACCCTCTTGATCTCTCTGTGTGGTTCCTTTCCACACTAGGTTTATCAAGCTAATTCTTCCCTATTCCACTCCAAACTAATTCAGACCCAAGCACAGTATGCACACACACAAAATACAAGTTCTAGGTTTAAGGAAAAACATCTTGAGAGTCAAAAACGAAAATGGTGAATGGGGAAAAATGACCTAGGGTAAGAAATATGTTTCAGAAATGTTATATGAGCTTCATGTGGGAAAAAACGGCCCCTTCAGTTCCCCAATTCGTGGATCTATTCTTCCATTGACTATGAAACACCAAAAAAAATGAAATTCCCAACCATGTGAAGGAGGAAAACAACAAAAAATCATCCAAGAGAGATCTCAACCACTGAACATTAACGAAACCACTTCCCATCCATGGGGAAAACAAAAGAAACTATTGCAAATATCAGGAAAAACTCCCCATAGCTCCATCCAATGCGTGAGGAAGAGAGAACGTAAATGCATAATGGGTGAGTAGTGAATTTTTGGGTTCTTACTTTCCCATTAAGCCATAACACGTTTTTCAAAAATGGGTGCTCTGCCCATTTCGAAATTGACCTCCATACCTTGCCCATTCCCATGCAATAACTAACTCAACCACTTCTGGCAGAAATAAATGATTGGGTTAATAAGACAAGAAAGGTAGTTGGCAGCTTGATGGGTTTTTCCTTTTACATTTGGCTTTTCCCCATAGGCTTAAAGATTTGAATATCCCCCCCTATTCCTTAGGAAATCATGCCCCCATCTCTTTATTGTTGCATTGACATAGCTGGTTGTGGGTATTTTAATTAAATTGCATATTTACATGATGTCCAAAATTATAATGTGCCTGTATAGCATGAATTACCATCGAAAATGAATTTCATCAACTTTCTCCTTACAATAGAAATAACAGAAATTATGTCAAAAATACAAACAAAAAAGTAGTTTTTTTTATGATACCTATCCCCAAATTTATATTAAAAAAGAGTTTTAGACCTATACGGTATTTCAAATTTAAAGCAATTTCATTGGCTAACACATGATGACATGGAATTTGAATAAAAGTTAAAAGGCCCATTTTGAGTTGAAATTTCCTCTAATGAACCATGTAAATATTAATAATGTGACTAAAAATATTAGAGTTGGCTACAAAAGCAGTTAAAATGAGGGGGTTGTGATTATCCACTAGGGAGAGGAGAGGGGTATGTGGGATTAAATCATTTGTTTCCAAGTGTCATCTTGAGAACCCATGCTTCTTAAATGGTAAGAAACTACCCAAGTGAACTTTATTGATGATATGTATTTTTGTTGTAAGGAGGAAGTTGATAAATCAACTCATGATTTTAATGGAGCATGGGCTCATCCTATAAATTCGTATGGCTGAGTATGGGATCATTTTTGTACACCAAGAAGTCAATTTTCCTTATGTGGATTCATTTCCATTGTATTGTTTTGCAACCAAACTGTCATGTCCCCTCATGAATGATTCATCGTTTAAGTTCCTAACCCAATTAATCCCTTGGGTTGAGGAGAAGAAAACATGTCTTGGGATTAATTTTGAAGGTTCAAAGATTCAATTAATTAGGAGATGTCAAAATTCTTGAATATAGTTTAAACATGCATTTATTAGGAGTAAATTCATAAAGTACTATTTTATTTATGAAATAAAAAGAGAAATAATTTATTGACTACCCAGATTAGTAACTGTGCCTTTCTGCAGATTCTATCTTTATACTGCTTTATTCCATCTTTTTAGTGGATAAGGTAAAGCTAGTCAACTAGAAAACTACTATCTTTAGTGTCCAACCAATTTTCCATGATTTTCTCTCCATATTCCATTATTATCATATTTTTCCATCACTCATGCCTTAGCCAATTCATGAGCCTCTTGACTGATTTGGAAAGTGCTTTAGTCACATATGGGGGTTTATCATATTTAGTAAGCTTGATTTATGAGCTAGCATGAGTTGTCTTCTAGAAACTCTATTTTCCTTTATAATGATGTATTAACAATGTAATATTCATAATTAATGAATCATCAATTCATTTGATCAATAGTCAATTATTATTCTTCTCTTGTATTCAGTCTCATTATTCCTCTCTCTATTTTCCTTGTGCATGCTTTTGAAAAATATATTTGTTGCTAGATTTTCATCTTGAGCTTCTTCATAACATCAAGCCTCTACTTCTTCATAGTATTAGTTCTCTACATCAGAGCGCATCCAGTCTCCTATCCCTCTTTGAAGAAGAGCTTGAATTAATCTTACAATATTTTTCTCCTAGTTTATATTTGTCCAGGTTGCAAAGAGTATCTTCAAGGGTGCATTGAATTCTTAGCATGGATTCCTCTTCATCTATGATCCCAAATCCCTTAAAATATCATTAATGGAAGGCCAAGAATGGCATTTTTTGTGCTGTTAGGGACTTTATAGAGTTTCTTTGGCTTTAGAGAATGATCCCAATGCTATTGTTGAGAAAGCTAAGTGACATAATAGGTTGGATGAAGCCTATGGATTTCTTTGTCTCCCTATTTATCCCGATCTTATTTTTCATCTATATGGTTTGACCAGTCCAAAACAAGTATGGAACAAACTTGATTATCTCTTTGGAGTACAAGATGAGATAAGAGCGCATCATTTGGAGAATGAGTAATTCTCATTAAGTCCAAGCAATTTCGAAAAACAGAGATTTTTTTCCCAGTTAAAGTTTAAAATAGAAGAGAGGTAAGGGACAATTCGAAAAACAGAGATTTAAAATAGAAGAGAGGTAAGGGACAATTTAAAAGCAGTTGCCTGAAGAGAGGTAAGGGGCAATTCGAAAAATAGAGATTTTTTTCCCAGTTAAAATTTAAAATAGAACAGAGCATCAAAGCGACATAGCAAGATAGGGTATAAATTCTGAGTTAAGTTTTGTTTGAAGTTTCCTTTGCATAACGAAATTCTTGCTGAAATTAAGAGAAAAAAATGGTTTCTAGAATAAAACCAGGAAAATTTGATCCCTCTGCTATTCATGAAAAATGTTTGGAAAATTTTGACCAAAAACAGTGGATTCCTCTCTTTGAAAAGTTTGATGGATATAATGAAAAAGTTAGCCTAGAATTTTCCCGTTCATTTGATAGTGAGACGGATACAGTATGTAACTTTAATTTCATATTATCTGAGGATATTTTGGCACAAATTATTGGATTACCTCAACATGGAGAGAGGTTCTTTAAAACAAAACAGTCTAAGGAGAAGGCATGGATACCTTTCTTATGTAGATCAAGGGCTGTCTCAATAAAATGGAAGAAAGAAGTACCAAGGAGTTGGTTGACTCATCGTTAGTATGAAGTAGCATATATCATCCAAAAATTGATTACATGTGAAGGAATATTTAGTGTCATATATCTCTATCACATTAAATTGATGCAGCATTTGAGGGGTGCCTGTGAGATTAATATACCCTATTTTCTGCTACAGAGCCTTTCCAAAATGGCTAAATTTGTCAAAAAACGTACTGAAGACACTACAACAAGACTTTTCCACTGTGGACTCATCAAGACTATCCTCACACATGAATTACAAAATCAAAATTTGACATGGCAACAATTTGTAATTCATAATGAATTTGAAGAACCAAAGGAGCTGCTGGAGGAAGGATTGAAAGAAGATGAAGTATTAATGATAACATATATTGAAGATGAAATACAAAACTCTAAGGAAATGAGCTCAAAACAAACTAAGAGAAGAATAAGAACTAGAAGCATGGTAAAAGAAGAATTGCAATTCCAAGAAAAGGATAAGGTCTTCAGCACTTATGAAAGAAGATCAAGGAAACATCAACAAGTTCATAAGAAACAAGCAACAGAAAATGATGATGAGGTACAACAAAAGCATATGTATACATTCAATCTTTAGAAATTCAAGAGGAAAGTCCAACATGTGAGATTGGGAAAAATGATGTGTTATACCTAAATCCTGTCACCATCATGTGATAAGACCCTTAACTTCCATGTTTTCCCTTAATCCCAACACTTAGAGTGGAAAATTTCTCTGTTTGTCAATTCTACTTGAAAAAACCTATCACCGCGCTTGCCTTGTGGCTGATGAGCGGTACCTTGATCAGCACTGCCTGTACCCTATTTTAGAGAAGTGGTGCCACCACCTATGGTATTTATTCTAAAATTGGTTCTCATCTAAACTGCTCTGTCATAAGGGAAGAAAAGCGGTACCTTGGGTAAAATGGAAAAAAGAGAAGTTTCTCGAGGCTTCTAGAACTTGAGCCTCATGTCCTCCATTATCCCTATCATTATGGGTTAGTTTGAGCTCGAGATCCACCATGGTAGGATCTTGGAGCAACCTCACCCACAATTCTCTCAACTATTCCTATCCTTTGAGCCTTATAAATACAAGCTCATATCCATAGTTGAGGGGGAGAACTATAGAGGTATTTTTATGCTGTTGGATTGACCACTTAGTCCATGTCATTAGAGAGCATAGAGAGAAAAGTTGGAGCTTATGGGGATGAAGTATTTGTCTCATGGAGGGGCTTGTCGACACTATGGCAACGGTTGTAAGTTTCTCCATACATTCTTAATGCAAAGCTGATGTTCGTCCCACATTACTGTTGTTTTGATTTCACATGTACATGTTGTTATATTCCTTAGTCACTAACATGGATAAGTAGATGATTTTTTGGTAGCTTTGATGTGTTTGCAAGTACACAGGTTCACAATCGAAGCAGTATTCTAGGTGTCTACGACATTCAGGGAAGGTCTTCATCATTTGTCATTCACTCATTTGTTCTGGATCTGAACCATTCAAACCAGAGGAACAGCTTCTGTCCGCAGAAGGTGCAATATTCCTGATAACATGATGAAGAAGTGAATATCATCTTTGAACAACAAACTACAGAAGAGATAATAGAAATAGATATTCAGATAGTTGAGAAGAATCCAGCTGACAGTAAAGAGAAAAATAATGAGGATATACCCATGATTTCTCCTGTCTTTGAGCAACAATCCATAGAAAAGGAAAAGGAAAAGTATTTAGAGTAGGAGAAGGAAGAATTTAAGAACAAATATGAGGAATTTGGTGTGGACACTATTTCCGCACAACCTACAAAAGGGACGAAAAAAGAAGAATTATTCCAAGAACAACAAAAAGATTGAAAAGTTAAAACTAGAAATGAAGGAATTGGAATTAGAAAATGAGAGATTGAGGAAAAAGAATAGAAAGCTTAGAGTTCAAAACATTCAAATCTCTAAAAAATAATATAAATGGTATCAGCAGAAGAGGACACTCAAAACAAAGTATCAAAGATTGAAGGTACTTCATGCACCTCAAGCTAGTGTTGATGCATCATCACAGATAGAAGAGATGTCAAAGGATCATTTGTAGTAGTACAAAAAAAATTATGTGCATGGGGATATGCAGGTTCAGTTTTGGAAACACTCTTTGTGCATGAGGACATGCAATACCTTCCTCTTGGGGGAGATGTTGGACACTATTTTTGGCACCTATTTTTGCTCCATAACCTTTCATGTCATCTCTTTAATCCCTTATATTTCATCCATAAACCCTCATGTTTCATCCATAAGACCTTGAAGTTCAACAAGCTAAGGTATAATTGGTGCTTCTCTTAAAGAATCAAATATTGTAGTTTTCAAAGCATTAAATCTAAATTTCAATAAAATTATAGAATTTGCTAACTTCTCGTAAATGCTACTAGGTTTGGATATTTGCAGGATAGCTGGGTGTGATCTTAAACAATTAGAATAATACTTGATGTCCAAGGATGGATTAATTTCTAACAGCTTCACGAAATAGGTTTCACAGGTGTTGAGTCAATGCTAGTGAAAGCCAACCACCCATGCTGCCATGAAGCATAAAAACGGGGTCTTTCCAATTTTGCAGATATTTTTCCTATTTTCATGGATCTAGAGGATGATCTCAGGGATAATCATGAGATTTCATTATTAGTTTAGTAGGATTATAGCATTTTCGGTTTTAAACAATTAATGATAAATATCTGAACCTTTCTATGTAATTGCCATCCGGAGAATATGAACATTTGTATTTGAAATAGAGATCTCAGACTTCGAATAGATGTATGTGATCATTTTTATATGTCATGGAATTGATTTAACTATTGGGAGTTTTGTAACCTTCCTGTGTGTGTGAGCGAAGCATTGGAGGGCCCCCTTTCCAAGCCTGCGCACTCATCTATTTCCTCACTGCGTGTTGGTATGTTCTTCTAGATTTTCTAGTAGCGTTCTGTAAAATATTTTAAACTACTTTTCACAATTAAATCTCATACTGTCTGATGGAAGTAGGTTTTTTTTATTTATTAAGTTGTGTGATGAAAGTAGGTTTTCATTAGTTGACAGTAGCATGTATTTTTTATTACTGTAGATTTCTAGCTCTTTTTTTCATTAAAATACATACTTAGTTGTTGAAGTATCTAAACAAATTGTGAACTGACTTCCTGTAAAAGAATTCAAAGTTTCCTGCTTTCAACAATGAAGTAGTAATGTTGTATATTTTTATGATTTTTATATTTTAAGTTTTAGAATATTTCATATTTCAGGTGTTGATGAGTTTAAGAATTCAATGAATACACTTTTTGTAAGGGAGTTTGGTATTTTTTGGGATTACAACATTCAAATAGTTTTAGGTTCAATTCCAAAGCATCGTGTGTTTTAAACTAGTCTAGTTCTACATCCATAGATTTTGGATGTGCTTCTAAGTCTTAGGATTCCAGATTGACAATTAAAATAGAAGCTCTGATTTACGACAGTAGATTGGGCCAACATCTAGTTCAAGTTTTTGTTGGTAAATTATTTGGAATTTTAAAGCTTTTCCCCAGCCAGTCTCTATAAAAAATGATTGCGTTATCATTTCTCTTACTGTGGATGAGTTCTACCCATGGTATTTTGTGGATAGTGATTCTCAAGGTAGGCCTTAGTCAGGTGGTGTTGGTCAAACTCTGCACCTTTCCAGTTTGCACCTATCCATTTTGCGGCTGGCCCGAGTGACGTATTGAAATTTTTTGTTGAATTTTTTGCCTTTAAAATCCTTTTGAGACTCTCCCATTCTATTGGTATTTCTCAGCTACATATTTTTAGTGATTTCAAATTGGTGATATATTTCCTTAAATTGGGTAAGCCCCCATGGGAAATTTTTCTTCTTCCCCTATATGAAGATATTGACAGGGTCAGAATTCATTTCGAGAGGCTTTGTTTTCAACATATCTATATCGAAAGCAACTATGTGGCTGATTTGATTTGAAAGAAAGTTCTTCTTCTATCGGCTGGTCTTATTGATAAATGGGAGCTTGCTGATGGCTCCATGATCCCATTGGGTCAAAGTTGTTTCTAAACCCCTTTTTTTGTTTATGTGTGCAGTAGCAAATCTGTTCAATTGTTTATTTTATGTTTTTGATCAATTATTGCTGACTACATATGCCATATGGGCAGGTTCTATGTAACATACTTTTATCTCGAAGTGTATGACCTAGAGATCTTTTGAACAATATGGTTTCATCTAAATAAAATCGTGATATTTTTTCTATGGAAAAAAAAGTGAGCGTTCGACACTAATTGTGATGTATCGAATCCAACAATAGCCATACCTACTAAAATACAGGAAAAATAATTAAAATCTGAAGTAGAAATATTCTAAATGTGAAGGAAGAAATTTGTAGATGAAGCCTTGTGGAAAAAAAAATTCATGGTTTTCTGTCACATACCCCAATTTTTCAAAAATAATATTATCATATTTGATTTTATTTCAAGACAATATGTTAAATTTTATGCTAAGTTGTAATTTATGACTCAGCAGAGTCAAGGATGTTAAATGTAATTCTGAATATTTTAATTATAAATAAATAAAAGTGGAGACAATAGCTTGGGAGAGCTGTTAAAAGAGTGTTTACTAGTCAAGTTGGTGGAGGAGACTGGGTGGAGAGCATATAGACAAGTGGCAGCATCCTCAAACACTTCCAATGTTGCAGGTGGAAACCTCCCTACATTTGGGGTCATAATCCCCCAAGAAAGTGGGATCAGAGCAGGTGGCTCAATTAATGACAACTAACCCAAAAATACCTAGGCAATTTTAATAAAAATGCCCATTGAAGAGAGCTGAGGTTGTTCATTCCAAGAAGAGAATCATTCAAGTGAATGTACTTCAAATGATTTCAATGGGAAGGGAATTGGTGGAAGGTGTTTGAGGGGTAAAGTGCAGATACTGATCTAGTGCAGCTTTTCAGCTGAAGGATCTTACTACCAAGTGCAGAGTTATTACTGAGTCATTGGACTAGTATTTTGTTGCTTGCTCCACCAGTTCTCAACCAAGGAGACCAAGAACATGCTCGGGGGCCCTAAGAAGACGTTGTTTGAGCACTCTCCAGGAGTTGGTAGGGAGAAACGACCTCCCAACACTGTTGTTGTCCAGCTTAAACAGGTTCTACATTCTTTTATTTACTATGTTAAAAGTTCATATCTGAGAATGAATGATTAATGGATGATTACATCTTTGTAGTGAACTGATAGAGCTTGTAATCCTTTAGTTGTTTGGAATATTGAATCTGTATTTGATGAAAAATAATCCTAACATGTGTTTTTCCATGTTTGGAATGGACTAGACCGTACTCTAGCACAGGCAGTATATTTTAAAATAGATGAAGGATATGATAGAAATCTAGTTTGAATAGAGTTATTATGTATTCCAGAATAATGGAATAATTTATTTCTGCAAATAGTTGTTTTCGGGAAAGATTATTAACCGGTCTAGTTAAGTTTATTGTTTAAACTAGACTGTTATAATAAGAATGCTAGCAAAGAAATATTCATAATACCTTGCAGGTAGCAGGTTTATTTTCTTTAATATGTTGTTATAGTAAATAGGTTATTATTCTTATTCAAAACTTTATTCTGTAAAATGATACTATTAACCTGTAACAAAGGTAAAAGAATTAACTTAGATAAAGCACTCATTTATTTCTGTGAAGAAATAACCAAGTTGTTTTACATAGTTTATTTATTTGTTCATACTATTTAACTATATCTACAAATGTTCACATTTCAAGTAGGATAATACTAGCATAGTTATTTTTATAAATAAATTAGCTGCAACAATTTATAATATTGTAGCAAGGAAACAATAACAAACATATTTATATGTTTATTTAAATAAAATAGACTGAATGCAATGATAAATAACAATTAATAAATATTATTTATAAATGAACTTTTTCATTTAAATAATTTAAACAAAGTTACTTATAAAAGAACGTACAAGGTCGAAACCCTCATAGTATTAGCATTGTAATTAATAATCAGTTAAGCAATAATCCAAGGTTCTGGATTATTTAGTATTCAGAACAATAAAACTATTGCATATTATTACAGTCCTTTAAGGACAGAGGAAGATAACATTGGAAATATAACCCTATATACCTATAACAACAATTAACTTAAAATTTATTATTGAACTAAAACCTAAAGAATAAAAATAAAGAAATTATTTATACACAGGTCACCTATAGGAAAAAACCCTTGCTCGAATATCCGAGCTTGTAAACAAATTATTATAATAGGAAGGAATAATAGAATAGGTTATAATAATACATTAATGCAAGATAAAAATTAAATAGTAGAGATTTCTATTACACAGTCGAATAAGGGTATAAACCCTAGTATACAAAATTAATTTAAGAGCATAGAAATTAACTGAGTTTGAGCTCAACAGAGATAATCTCTATGCTTTAAGACTATACAGAGTATGGATTGACAGGCCGCAAAAACCTTTTAACATAATAGTATATAAAAACAAGTAAAAGCAACATTTACAAATCACGGCATAAGCCGGAGTACCCTACAAACAGCAAGGGTTTAACAAAAACTAAACAAGTAAACCGGAGAACAATAACCCATGAAGGGTCACTTGTAGGCCGTAACATCCAACCGAAAATTGTCCCTTAAGGGTTGAACAAGTTTGGAATGCCATTGGTTATCCAGGGCTTACCGTAGTCAGAGTGTTGGCTTGTACTCGACTATGCTAGCTGCCAAGAGAGGTGCGAGCCATTACCTGTAAGAAGGAGAAACCACATTAATTAGAATATGCTTCATACTGTAAACAGAGTTAAGGTTAAAACTGTTAAAAAAAAACAACAAATTCATACATGGAAGTGAAGGTCATGTAGCCACCGAGAAACAGTAGCACTACCACCAGCGAGAAAAAGAGCCAAACCTTCATTATCCCTGTGACAGAGATGATATAGATGCATGCACAGGCCACTGCTAGCAGCAGCAAGTAGAAGTTTGAGAAACAGCCAAGCAAGAATTTGACAGCAGAGTTGGGACTGTCACCACAATGCGAGTCGTAAGAACAACACTCTCGAAACCCTACGATGAGGACAAAGCTGTAACAACAGCAAACATCTTTTTAAAACTATCCCTACAGGAAGACTGAGGAGGAACGAACCAAAAAACACTCACATGCCAAGCCGTAAGCTTAAGTCATGGCTCTCTACAAACTCATGCAGAGGTAAACTCACAGTGCACAACGAGAGCCTGAGAACGAAGAAAGGGAACTGAACAATTTAAACCAAGACTCAGAGCTCGTTAATAAACAGTAGGGTAAGCATGGCGGCCATGGAAATAGTTGCAGAGTGGCCCGAAGGCCCGAGAACCACGGAGGATAATGACAAAGAATAGGGTTAAACAAACTCTTATACTTCCAACACTTGGCCGAGAAGGAAACACGTGGTCACTTAGATTATTAACCATGCAGTGGGTCGACGCTATAGTCCCTGCATGCAAATGATTTACAATGATTTATGTTATAATCTATGAACATTCACGTAAGTATTTTATTCATGCAAATAATTATAATGTTCCACAATCTTGTTTATATGTCAACCTACGGTGTTTTGGGCTTAGAACCATTAACCCTCGAATCGTTGACAAGTTAAACACATAATCATCATATAGTTCAGAAATATGATGATTGCATACCAATGTTTTTATAATATCAAACCTTACCCATAAACAATTCGATGGAGTGATCTAATGCCTCATTCTTTTACAATATCAAAGTTATAACGTGACTTTATAATTACCATGTCTATCCATAATAAGCTTTGTGTTGACCTAGCAATCGATGCAACCTTATAAACTATATTATTGCTCAAAGTAATTTATGCATGAAAGATTTAGTTCATCGCTAACCGTTTATCCAATTCATTATAGCATCGATGTTACGTTATGATTATTGGTAAGCCTTGTGCATATCATAAACTTTGTTTATGGAGAACTTATATGATACTTTGGGAAATACCAAGTAAAAGGATATTTAATCACCTAGCAAAACTATGATATTCATTATAAACTATGATATTCAATATGAAGTATTCCTAATAGTCTATGCATGGTTAATCTTGTTGCTACAACTTTTATGTTGTGACTTTATAAATTTACACAACATAGTTTACATAGAATCATGAACTTTATAAACTTTACTGGTTTATAACCAGAATTACTGGTAATTATGGATATCTTATAAACAAGATAGTTTATGTGTGTTGGCGAGTATCATAGGAAATCATAAATTCAGTGGGTGGCAAAAAACTAGGATGTTGGCTATGTGTTATATGGAATCACTTTTAGAAATTCTCTACATAGCTCATATCAATGGAAGTTTAATAACTTTTAGTTATTTTACTCAACCATGGAATGTACTATTAGTTTCACAATGCTTTTGCCTAGTAACATAATTTTAGAACTACCTAGTACTTACATTACATAGTAAATCAATCTTTCTTGAAGACTTTGACCTCAATAAACTATTTGTGGTTAGTAGCTCAATTCAAGAGAAGTATTATAGAAAAATAAGAAACTGAAGTGGAACAATCCCACTAGATTCTAAGTACTTAGGACCACATGTTTCACTGTAATGTTTAGAACCTTACGGGCAATAATCTTCATTACAGAAGATGAATATCAAGCATTTGGTTATACTATTACTATAAGTTGATAATGTATAATATGGATAGAACAATCATTATAGCATTACAGGTTATACACTCTAAGTGAAAATAACTTACAAAAAGATCACAAATTGTGAATCAAGGAAAGTATTTACTTTTGCTACTTACATTTAAGAAAGAACTCATTTACAAGTATTTTGTTTACAAGAATAATTGAAGGAAACAAAACTACTTGTTTTACCTCATAGAAGTAGCTTGATATATAACAGCTTATTTACTAAGCTATTTATTTGCAATTAGAAATATAGCTGGATGCTTTATGGAATTAAACGTGTTACTCAATCATTCATACCTGTAAAACCTGTAAGAACAAGTAAGATTTCTGCGTCAGCTTAAATGCTAAGTAAGCCTCAAAATCCAAAGACAGTTCCACCTACTTGTCGCAAATTAAAACTCATCAGCAAAACTGAAAGAAGAATTATTGCACAAGTTAACCTAACCTTGTACCAAAAAGTAGAATGCTGAGTTAACTTAATCAAGATTATGTATAAACTAATCTGGTAACTGTTTCTTCTGTAGATAACTGTTAGCTGTTAGTAAACCGCATTCTCAGCGTTTTATGTTTTTCAAAATTTTAATTTTTTGTGAAAATTTAGGGTTTTGAAATTTTCTAATAAACTTTAGCTTTATTTTGAGTATTCAAAATAGATAAGAAATGAAGTTTCAATTATTTAGATAAGTTATAGCTTTGTAGAGTTTCATAAAAGTTTAACAAAATTGATGGATGACAATCATTTCAGGTAAGAATTATTTCATTAGAATGTTTTTATGGATTTTCAATATCTTTTTTAGTTTTTGGTGTTGGTATTGGGGTTTTAAAATCATCCTAGATCCATTTAAACTTAGGATATACCATGTGCCAAGAGGGATCAGAGGTGCAAACACTTTTTATTGTCAATCTCTTGTTGGATAAGTTTGCACCTCAAAGATTTTCCTTGAGTCGTTATCGAGGGTTTATAATATTCACAGTATGGTTTTTAAATATTCATAATCAATTGACACCATTCTACTAATAGTAACGGATTATATCTGTTACTCTTGTGTTCCATCATCACTTTTCTTAATTTTTAGTTGGATTTAAATTATTTCTTTTTTGTGACTTTTAATACAATTTTAGTTGGATTTGAGTTATTTCGTATACATGTATGCATAATGGAATTGACTAAAGTTTTATCTTTAAAACATTACTAAGCCTAAATTTTTTCTTGCATCTGCTAGGGTTTTTTAATGTTTTCTCTCATGGGCATAATTTTCAATTTTATAATTTTTAAGTTCGAGATAAAAATGTTTTATTAAATCATTAATACTTTCAAACAAACATAAAACTATAATTTTTGTCTTTGTATGAAATGAAATTTTTAATTCTACAAAACTTGTCTATTCAATTATACCATATATACGTTAGCTTTAACTCATTCATTGTTTTTCACTCGCATCATATTTACATGGAAACAACATGAAGTCGAAGGTTCTATTAATGTTGAGTACTTTTGTTACTATAACAAGTTTAAAACAAGTTGAATAAGCAACGAAGTCGCTTAGTACCTGCCGCTTAAGAAAAGTTTGGAAAAAGTAATAATAAGCTAAGTTAGCTTAGTTTTTTTTTTCTAATCTGTGGATTCGTTAAATCGTTGTGAAATTCGTTGGCCTGTGAGACTTTGTGATAGACTTGCAATGTAACTAGACCTCCAGATAGCCAAGCATATTGCTGGATGCACTTGGTGATTATTGGATGTGCTGTGTCGAGTCCCGATGGTGACACCTCACGATGTTGTGTGCTGGAACATGTATGTTTCGATCAGAAAACTGCTTTAAGGTCGGATTAACGTTGATAAATTTTTCTAGATAATAAGCAGAAGATATGAATCAAACACCCAATGCAATGAAAATGGAATGTGTCATCCGTGGATCATATGTATGTTCGGTAAAATTTGCCACTTTAAGAATTGGTTGGTAACATGCGAATGTATTTTTTTTAGTTCCTATAAATCAACACAAACTTAAAGATGTTCTGTAAAGTAATGGCTACAATAAGTGTTCTCACTTTGAGAACTTTTGCATGATAGGATCAAATTGTGGAGCTTATTTAACATTTTAAAATATTTTCTTCTTCTTTTAAATATTTTAATTGTAAAATATAATTATGAAATATATGTCTCTTATTATCTAAATTTAATAAAAAAATAGAAAAAAGTATTTTAATTGTAAAACATAATTATAAAAACTATCTTTCTTATTATCTAAATTTAATAAAAAAAATCTAACAATAATTAGAGGAAAAATATTTGAATAGAATTGTTTTTTGTTTTTTTTAATATCTAAATTTAGTGAAAAGATCTATCTTTCTTATTATCTAAATTGAATAAAATATAATTATAAAATCTATGTTTCTTATTATCTAAATTGAATAAAAATTGAATAATAATTAGAAAAAAATATATTTTAATTATAAAATTAACTTAGGTTTGTTTAATGTGAAGAGACGAAGGTTATGTTGGAGCTGTTGAAATTTCGAATGCTTGTAAAAAGCACTAATTGTAGAAATGGAAATGAATTGGTTTTATGTTGCATATGGTATTTGTTTCAATAGCAATAGCAAGATGGATCTTGCAATAACAAGATGGAAATGTTACACCATGTCAGACTATTCATAAAAGTAAATGCGACCCATTAAAGTCAGTGGCAGAGATTAACTAACCAATGGTACGATGTACCAATATTTGGTAACATAGTTGTTACACTATTTTTAATGGAGTTGATATTTTTAATCGAAACTGCTCGATCGAAGATAGATGAGTTTCGAACAGAAACTACTAGCTTTAAGGCAGAGAGATATGCTGTTTGTAGGAGTTGGATTTTAATGCTTTGATGATTTAGGGTCTAGTCCTGCTCGGGTTTATCTTGAAGAAATTTTTGCAATAATCGGGACGGTATGGTTTAAAACTTGGTTCTCAATCCATAAATTAGAATGTTGTTGTTTCTGAACTTTATGTAAAAATGACTGTTTCACCATAATAAAATTTTAATATTCTGTTCACTAAATTTAGATGTTAAAAAAAACCAAAAAAACAATTCTATTAAAATATTTTTGCTCTAATTATTGTTATATTTTTTTTATTAAATTTAGATAATAAGAAAGATAGTTTTTATAATTATATTTTACAATTAAAATACTTTTTTTCTATTTTTTTTATTAAATTTAGATAATAAGAAAGATAGATTTTATAATTATATTTTACAATTAAAATATTTTTTGCATTAGACTTTTTAACAAAATTTAGATATTAATAAAAGAAGGAAAAACTATTTTAAAATGTTAAACAAGTTCGACAATTTGATTCTCTCATGTAATAGTTGTCAAAGTGCCAACCACGTCATCCGCGTTGCCTCTTCCCATTCCAGTGCACTGTGTTCTCGTTTATCTCAGACATCTTTGTTTAATTTCGACTAGCTATTGGATAATTGCATAACTCCCCAATCTTAGATTCTATAGTTGGTATTGCTTTGGTAGGGAAGCAACCGAAAAAGGTGGCGTGGTCGATTCTGCTGAAAGGCTTTTGTTAAATAGGCCAACATTTGGTACCTTTCCACATGAATCGCATAGCATGCCAGAATTCCATCCACATTTGTTTTGTAGTGTTTTAAATGTTTTTGCGATTAACGAAGGAGGATTGCTCTTAGGGTTTCCAGGTACAAACTACAGAACTTGTTGTATAGGTCTAGCTATATATTCGCCATCTAAATGCTTGTCACAGAGAAGTAAAGGTTTGGATTGCAGCCTTCTTTATTTGCAGAAGTCAGAGTATATCCTATGTTTTGATTATATCTTAGTACATTAAGTCATATAATTTAAAATTTCTAGACCCATTTGTAGGTTTCTCATTGACGCCCTTGGCAAAGGGATGCAAAGGATTCAATTCAAATCTCTGCATGCCCAATTTCTTAAATCCGTTGCAATTTTGTGTAAATAAATCGGTTTTCCTAGATTTCTTGTCTTCCATGAGCAAAGGCCCCATGGTTGTAGATATGTTTTGCCGTATTTTTAATGCACTTGATAATTAGTTGATTAGTTTGGATTATCCCCGTAATTCCAAGGAAATCACGATTGCGGGAAGGATAAAAGATGCAATGAGAGAACAGTGTGTGCCTTAGATTGTAAAAATATGGTATGATTTGGTCAGCCTATTCATAAAAAAAATAAAAAACAATTCTATTAAAATATTTTTGCTCTAATTATTGTTATATTTTTTAATTAAATTTAGATAATAAGAAAGATAGTTTTTATAATTATATTTTACAATTAAAATACTTTTTTTTCTATTTTTTATTAAATTTAGATAATAAGAAAGATAGATTTTATAATTATATTTTACAATTAAAATATTTTTTGCATTAGACTTTTTAACTAAATTTAGATATTAATAAAAGAAGGAAAAACTATTTTAAAATGTTAAACAAGTTCGACAATTTGACCTTCTCATGCAATAGTTGTCAAAGTGCCAACCACATCATCCACGTTGCCTCTTCCCATTCCAGTGCACTATGTTCTCGTTTATCTCAAACATCTTTGTTTAATTTCGACTAGCTATTGGATAATTGCATAACTAACTCCCCAATCTTAGATTCTATAGTTGGTATTGCTTTGGCAGGGAAGCAACCGAAAAAGGTGGCGTGGTCGATTCTGCTGAAAGGATTTTGTTAAATAAGCCAACATTTGATACCTTTCCACATGAATCGCGTAGCATGCCGGAATTCCATCCACATTTGTTTTGTAGTGTTTTAAATGTTTTTGGGATTAACGAAGGAGAATTGCTCTTAGGTTTTCCAGGTACAAACTACAGAACTTGCTGTACATGTCTAGCTGTATATTCGCCATCTAAATGCTTGTCAAAGAGAAGTAAAGGTTTGCATTGCAGCCTTCTTTACTTGCAGAAGTCAGAGTATATCCTATGTTTTGATTATATCTCAGTACATTAAGTCGTATAATTTAAAATTTCTAGACCCATTTGTAGGTTTCTCATTGACACCCTTGGTAAAGGAATGCAAAGGATTAAATTCAAATCTCTGCATGCCCAATTTCTTAAATCCATTGCAATTTTGTGTAAATAAATCGGTTTTCCTAGATTTCTTGTCTTCCATGAGCAAAGGCCCCATGGTTGTAGATATGTTTTGCCGTATTTTTAATGCACTTGATAATTAGTTGATTAGTTTGGATTATCCTCGTAATTCCGAGGAAATCACGATTGCGGGAAGGATAAAAGATGCAATGAGAGAACAGTGTTTAAAATATTTTTGCTCTAATTATTGTTAGATTTTTTTTATTAAATTTAGATAATAAGAAAGATAGTTTTTATGATTATATTTTACAATTAAAATACTTTTTTTTCTATTTTTTTATTAAATTTAGATAATAAGAAAGATAGATTTTATAATTATATTTTACAATTAAAATATTTTTTGCATTAGACTTTTTAACTAAATTTAGATATTAATAAAAGAAGGAAAAACCATTTTAAAATGTTAAACAAGTTCGACAATTTGATCCTCTCATGCAATAGTTGTCAAAGTGCCAACCATGTCATCCGCATTGCCTCTTCCCATTCTAGTGCACTGTGTTCTCGTTTATCTCAGACATCTTTGTTTAATTTCGACTAGCTATTGGATAATTGCATAACTAACTCCCCAATCTTAGATTCTATAGTTGGTATTGCTTTGGTAGGGAAGCAACCGAAAAAGGTGGCGTGGTCGATTCTGCTGAAAGGCTTTTGTTAAATAGGCCAACATTTGATACCTTTCCACATGAATCACGTAGCATGCCGGAATTCTATCCACATTTGTTTTGTAGTGTTTTAAATGTTTTTGGGATTAACGAAGGAGGATTGCTCTTAGGGTTTCCAGGTACAAACTACAGAACTTGATGTATAGGTCTAGCTATATATTCGCCATCTAAATGCTTGTCAAAGAGAAGTAAAGGTTTGCATTGCAGCCTTCTTTATTTGTAGAAGTCAAAGTATATCCTATGTTTCGATTATATCTCAATACATTAAGTCGTATAATTTAAAATTTCTAGACCCATTTGTAGGTTTCTCATTGACACCCTTGGCAAAGGAATGCAAAGGATTCAATTCAAATCTCTACATGCCCAATTTCTTAAATCCGTTGCAATTTTGTGTAAATAAATCGGTTTTCCTAGATTTCTTGTCTTCCATGAGCAAAGGCCCCATGGTTGTAGATATGTTTTGCCGTATTTTTAATGCACTTGATGATGAGTTGATTAGTTTGTCTGACTTGGATTGCAATATTGTATTTTATGCAGTGTGTGACTGAGGATGTGGATTCTATTACGCAGTAATTTTTGTCAAATTATTTATCCAGAATGAAATCCACTTCTCCACTAAATGGTAAGTAGATGGTTCAGATTGGGCAGATATTGGAAGTAATTCTAGTACCTTTCATGGATGAAATTTTGTAGGTTTGGGTCCTGTTAATGTCCTTGCACTATGTTTAGCAAGTGCAATGTTTAGTACCTAGTTATTTCTTAATAGTTTATTGCAGTTGTGTCGATGTTTATTGACATGTTGTCTAATTTATTAGAATAAGAAGAGTCTGCAAGACGCATTATCTTGTTTCAGACAAGGTGATGTGAGGTCAAGTAAGGAAAATGTAGAAGGTTTTGAAGATCGAAGTCACAGTGTCTTTTTTTAACAAGTTTGTAACTTTGTTCTTATTGTAATTTGGTATAACAAAGAAATGTAGATTTTTATTTGATTTTTATGCATATTTTTTGTGAATTCTGCTTGTTTTGGGCGATATGGTATTTGTTTCTATGTAAACGAAGGACTTGGAGATTTTTTTGTTATAAGATTTTGTTTTGGTAGTTGTGAAATTATTGTGAAATTATTATAGAAGATTTTGATGGTGAGGATTGTAAATCAAATTGCATTCCTTAATTAGATAGGAGTAATGATGTTTGAATTTAATAATTTTAAAATAAATACTGAATGAATCCGGAATATACAAATCGTCTGGAGCTTGGAAGACAACTAGGAAGGGAATCCACTTCATTGGGTTGTTCCTCTCAAAGAGAACATCCATTCAAGCCACCAAAGTTAAGCAACCCACCAAATCGAGTTGGTCATCCATTGAAGCTGCAAAAATTTAACGTAAGCAAAGGGAGGGTTCTCCATAATCTAGAACCCTGCAACAAGCCAAAATTTGGAGGGTTCTTCATACCAAAAAAAAGGGAGGCCTAGGCCTGACAGTAGCCAAATTATACATGTACTTGAATGCCACAAATTTAATCAAAAAGTAGCAAGATGTCAAAACCTAGGATTTTCATCTTTTTCTAACCATGATCTAATTTGTTTCACCTTTGACTAATAAAACAAAATCAAAAACTAATGTTATATAACCATTCGACTTTATTATGGTGAACTTCTTTGGAAAAACAAGAAATTTTTACCACCATGGTTACATTCTTTTTGGTTGAACTTATCTCCATTGAATATGATGCTTGTTGTAACATAATCACAATGTTATCAAGGTATGGCATGATACGGTTCAATACACATAATGTTATACTAAGCATTCCATATATATATAACATTGCACAGCCACAGGATATATCATATTAAATGCTATCGAAAAGAGGTGGAGTTACGTTTTGTGCATGGCCGAAGGCTTGCTGCTTGGCAACAATGGATAACATATATCGTTACAAATTATGATGTTTATATTATCGTTGGTTGGATGTTGAGCACTAACAAAACGAGTATCATTGCAATGTAGTCGTTGTGTATCGTTGACATGTTATAACAGCTTTGCACCGTCAAATGATTATGCGTCCAGCTCGCAAGAGGAGATGGTAATGGCACAATATATTTTGTGCACCATAAGATTGAGCAACGTCGAAGGTTGAGCTAAGCCCGCACAATACGAGGCATCAATGTAACATTCGGTACATCATTTCATTGATGCAAGGACTGTGTAACATTATGTGACATTTTTAATGGTTCAGTGCACAGTTTATGGTATCGTGACAGCTCGGTGGTTCCTTGTTTGTGCACCCTTCGAAGTACGGTCTTTCAACATGTTATATGAGCCCGCGCCGTGCATCGAATGAACAGCATTATGTGATGAGCCGCATATCCATTATAACATATACAGTATGTAGTATGGGCGAGATTTTGTTCATATAATGTGATGTTATAATATAGTTTGTGCAGGGATCAGGGGGGCTTGTCATATGGATATTGAAAAGGCCACGCAATGTATGACCAGACTTGACGTGTACCATATGTTTGTGCACAGTCGCTGTACCTTGCAAACGAAACATGGGCTGAGTTCGCAATATCGAATGAAATATCAAATGGAGAATGGTTGTGCACCGACCAAGGGGCTCGTCATATGGAGATTGAAAAGGCCACGCAATGTACGACTAGACTTGACGTGTACCATATGTTTGTTCACAGTCGTTGTACGTTGCAAATGAAACATGGGCTGAGTTCACAATATCGAATGGAATATCAAATGGAGAGTGGTTGTGCACCGATTGGGGGACTCGTCATATGGAGATTGAAAAGGCCGCGCAATGTACGACCAGACTTGACATGTACCATATGTTTGTGCACAGTAGTTGTACGGCTCGACAGGAGTATTATTGTAACGTTGCACAATACACTTGACAGCACCATTAAGCATTCACTTATAATTTACAATCATTTAATTTGTTACATTGGTTAGACCATAGGTTAAAATAAATTTTGATTTGTGAATTGAATTGCAGTTTAGTTTAAAATCTAGAATATATTGAGTAAAAATACATTTAATTAACATTTTGGATATTGAGAAATGCAGAGAAACTAAAAAATGATAGAAATAAGGACTTGTTATGAAATTTCATATTTAAAAACTTCGATGTCCAAAAAATTTGAAAGAAATTGTTCAAAACTATTTAAAAATGGGGTCAACGAATACCCCATATTAAGTAGTCAACCAATATTGCATATTAAGTAAAGTGCAGATAAGTCGAATTTACTATCAGATTTGAAGTTTCAACA
>LPNX010623086.1:415206-435820 GCA_001517045.1 Pseudotsuga menziesii | reverse complement strand
CAAAGTGATTGAATCCATTGATTTGAGAATGATATTGATCTCTAGACATGAGACTTGTGTTACTTGTTGCTATAACCTTTGACCCCACGTCAAAAAATGAGAAGTTGATAATTTATGGACATAGCTAGTAGTCAAACATTTTGGTGGTGCATTCATTTGAATCAAGCTTTCTAGCACAATCTAAGACTTCTTTTGCAAATCCCGTAATAAGAGCACTAAGCTTCAAGGTGAATTCAGAATCTTCTTTGCCGAATACTAAACCACAAACCCGACCTACTTGTACCTATGTAAGAACAGTAATTTTGGATTGTGGATCCATTTGCTTCGATACTATGGCTAAAATACAATTGGATGCAAAGCCTCTAAGTGCTAAGGATCTTTGCTCTGACAGAATAAGCTCAAACAATATAGGTATAAAGCTATCATTAGCTACGGACTGATATCAATGCAACTCAGATACCTTGGATTGATTAGCAGGACTTAATACTAGAAAATAATATTATAATTTTTTTTCAAAAACAAGAGAACATACTGAAAAATAATATTATATATATATTTTTTACCTTATCAATGCCTAAATAAGTATAGTTGAATTTAATATTTCCAAACCCACATTCTTAAGAAACCTCAATGCTGGTCTAAAGGTATTTACCTACGGAAATTAAACTCTTATATGATCACAATGATCTTAGTTTTCCAAATTAAATCTCCAAATCATGGGATTGAAGTCATGTGTTGTCATAACATACGATCATACGATCATGTATCATTGTTATTGAGTTAAACCTAAAATATGTAAAATTTTGAAACTATTGTACACAAATGTTCAATGTAGTGGAATTTGTTATTCACAATTATTATTCTTGGGATATAGGTTCTAGATTATTGACTTAGTTTGTGCACGATGAATGTTGGATTGCAACATTTAGTTGAGAGCTCGCACAGTATTGTGCACGGTCGAGAGGTCTAGTCTGGTCGTTCAATTCGGACTAGAATCTAAGCAATGTTCTACCTCCATGTTGCGGTCCAATGGTTATAAGAGTATCGGATATATCGTTATATATACCATGATATACCATTTTGTCTCGCATAACATATTATCAAAGGGGGCCGCAACGTTATATGTTTAAGAGTTATAACCTCATGTTACAAACGGTGCTCACTCATATGTAAATGTTGTTGTACATTATAAAGTTTACAATGAACGGTACAGCATATATACATAATACATTGCACAGCCGAGACATATATGATACATTTGCATATCGTGCACCGTCCAATAGTTGGAAAATATACATGGTGGTAACATTTGATATTGCAAGCAATAACATGAGAGCCAATGGGTTGTGCATGAGCCTGCACAATAGTGAAACCATGCAACGAGTATCGCAGCTCTATTGCAACGATAATGTTTTGCACAGCCATGGGATGGTATTCAGCATTATGCATAGTGTATTGTGCATTGTTGAAGGGTTATCATCGTGACATACTATGAGAGCTTGCACTGTACGATACATCTCCATTGTTTTGTGCAACCCTTGGATGGAACTCAGTGAAGTATTGGATCAGCCCGCGCAATGTACGATTAGTATGGGATGTGACTATTGTACGATAGGCATTGTGCACTCTCGGTGTACCTTGCAACGAGATCAGGGCTGAGGTCGCAATATTGAATGGGATACACAGCGTTATGATAGCCATTACACAATATACTTTGGCGGAGCATCATGTGATAATTATTTGGCGGAGCTTTGTGTGCAGGGATAAGTGCCATTTGATGAAACCTTTTGGCAGCCTTGATACAAATGTTTGATAGTTATTGCTTGTTTTCGCAGAGTCTTGGCGGGGCACAATTGCAAGCGGAGCACCATATGTATTGTTAATGTGACATTGCATTGCGAAGCACCATGTATTTGCATAGATTTGGCGCTTCACATGTGTATAGTGGAGCTCCATAATGTAACATTGCAATGTTAATATATGGCAGCGTTGATATAAAATATGATAATGAACATTTGGCGAAGCTCATTGTTTGGCGGAGATGTGCAATAAACAAATATGTACAGCTGTTATAACGAATACATGGCACATTATGCTTTTGGTGGAATGTATATACATGATATATGTAATAGTTTGGCCCATTTGGTAGCGTTGGATAGTGGAACGCTTTGTATGAGAATTGTAACGCTCAGGATATAGAACAGCTCGGGATATGAAACATTTTGGCCACATTTTGTAATATGAAGCATTTACTTGTTTGTTAAATAGTTTATAGTTATGCTTGAGAGTCAAAGATTCTAAGGCTCTTCCAACAAAGTTCTATAATTAAATGGAGACAATTGCTTGGTAGATATGTTTTTCCATATTTTTAATGCACTTGAAGATGAGTTGATTAGTTTGGATTAATATCCTCGTGATTCCGAGGAAATCACCATTGCAGGAAGGACAAAAGATGCAATTAGAGAACAGTGTGTGCCTTAGTTTCTAAAAATATTAGCGATGATGCTTTTAGACATAGTACGGAGGTATCTGACTTGGATTGATATCAGTTTGGATCAAGTTATGCCGTCAATATTGTATTTTATGCAGTGTGTGGCTGAGGATGTGGATTCTATTATGCATTTATTTTTGTCAAATTATTTATCCAGAATGAAAGCCACTTCTCCACTAAATGGTAAGCAGATGGTTCACATTGGGCAAATATTGGAAGTAATTCTACTGTGCATTGTGTTCCTCTTTTCTATTGTCTCTTTTGTTGTTCTATTACTGTTTTAATTACTGTGATTCCAGTTTAATAGTATGAAAAATAATCACATGAATGTTCATGGTGAATAAACAAACTATTTCCGCATTCACTTATAAACTTTTAATGCACTAAGTCAAGATCTTACGGATCAATATCTGCGCACGGCTCGAAGAGTCAACATTCGATGTTAACACTTGTAAACGCATTTTTTGTGCACAGCTTGAAGCTTGACATTTGGCACATGCACAATCGTGCGAACGGTGCACTCTCCACATATTTTAACGTTCCCCATGTCATATATTGTCATTGTTTTGTGCACCATCAAAGAGTGTATCAACGAGAACTTGAGGAAGCTCGCACAGTACGACTTCATTTGTGCACGGTTGATTACTTGTTGCAATAACCATTAAGATTTGTGCACAGTCGACGAGCTAGTACATACAAACGATGCTGAGCCTGCACAATGTGCGAACGAAACATTACATCAAAGTCTTGCTTAATGTATAATAGCGCAGGGTCCGAGGAATGGCAACTTAGTAGTGACGAGAGCTTGCACAAAATAATAATGTGACTCTGTACACTGACGGGGATGTGTATCATTGAAACTTTGATCCAGCTTGCAAACATATGGTAACAGTGTTGTGAGATATGTTTTGCGCACGGTCAAAATGGTATCGTGTGGCATGTTATATGAGCCTGCACAAAAACCAAACGGTGCAATCGTTGTATGATGTATCATAAAGAGTTGGCAAGCGAAGTTTGTGCACTCTCAGTTGGACGTCATCGAAACAATGAGCATAGCCCGTACAATGTACGATTGCAATATTGTGGCATTGACGTGACATCCCTTTGCGCATAGTTAAGGTGAGTCAACTCTTAAATGGAAAGGTCGTTGCACAGTGCTGGTGGGACCATTTGGCGGAGCCTTCAGATGTGGCGGAGCTGTATGGTTAAGCTCTGTGCTAATGTTAATTTATATATATAACCATCATTTGAACAATCATTTGAAAGAAAGGGTGTACAAAACTTATTTCTTCAACACGGGGACCAGAGTTTATATGCAACCATAGACGAGTAAGATTTAGCCATGTAAACACAAAATTTACAAAAGATTATAGAAATTGAAGAGACCCTGGGAGTGAGATATGTACAGTATATATAACAACAGGAGCACAGAAACGTCTATCTATCTTTTTCGAAGGCTTACTTATGAGCCATACTGTTCATATATTTTAATTAACGTGGAAGAAAAATATGTCTACACACAATAATTTTTTCCACTCTAGGCACATAAAATCTATATAGCGATGAAAACATGGCCAGTAAACTCCAGCTACAAGCTACCACCACATCTATTCTCGCGAACTTTGGATCCGGGCATTACGTCATCATTACCTCACAGCCACGGGATTTTAAGGATTGAAATTTCAAAAGAAATCAAAATTAGAGATGCGCAAGGTTCCTATTGTTGTTTGTTTTGGTGACACTCTTTTTTTTTCAGAGGAAAAAATACTAGTCTTTGATATTCATAAGAATCAAAAAGACATATTGAACTATTACATGAATGACCTGACAGTCCATTCTTATCACCTCCAGCCATATGAAGGACATCATATCAAAAACAAGCATCAAAAACAAACAGTACAGCAAAGAGTCAGACTGAACAGCAAACATACTGAACAGCAAATACAAACTGAAATAGTCATCCAAACAGCCAACCAAACAACAATATAATAGTGCCAAGTCTGTTCAAATGACAGACTTTTTCATCATCCCTGAAGATTCAGGTCAGTTAATATCTTCCATCAGTAGTGACCAATAAACATATCGTCCCCGGAATGCAGATTGCTAGCTGAATCCTCCAAAGCAGGCAGTAAAAGAGAAATAAAAACATAACATATGACCAAGAGCTGTAGAATAGTAATGAAGACAGCCATCAAAAAAGATTAAAATGTCCTTCCCCAATCACTAAACCATCCAAAAATTCCGAGTAATATCCAGATCCCATTTCCATTTTAAGTGCCTTCTTGGAGAGATCATCAGCTAGCATGTTGTGTTCCCGGAAAATATGATTGAAGGTCACAGGTGGGGCCATTTGGAGCATAGCAAAGATGTCCTCATACCAATGTTTCAATGAGGGTATCTTAAGTGTAGACAGTCTGTTTACCCATGAGATAACCACCATTGAATCACCCAGAATCATATTTATGGGCATACCCATCAATAAGCACACTTTGAGGACAGACCACAGAGCTAGTAGTTCCGCATGAGTGTTTGAGCATCTTCCACAACCAACAGAAAAACAATAGTAATGGGTTTCACTAATGTAGATCACAAACCCAGCACCTCCCTTGTTCAATTGAGCCACACCATCGAAAAAACCAGCAGGAAAGACAAGTGCAGGCCTAGTACCAATCTGCCTAATCTTTTTTTTAATCTGAGGCACAGGGTACAGGGCATGCATACACTCAATCCTGGAAATGAGCAGGGATGAGTGAGGTTTCCCATCTTCAAAAATGCATTGGTTGCGAAGGAGCCACAAGAGCCAGAAAATTATAACAGGGATAAAACGATAAGTAGCAGAGCTCGCAGTATACTTAAACCAGTGATCCAGGAAAGACAGCACCGTGTCTTGAGGATAGAAGTGGAAACCCAATCTGTTCGAGAAGTATGTAAAAATGTTTCTTGTAAAGGGGCAAAAATTGAACAGATGTCCACTGTCTTCAATTCCATTTACACACAAGACGCACCTACTGGGTCCATTGATACCACGTGACTGCAAATGTTCCCAGGTAAGGATTCTGTCCCTCACCAATAACCAAGTGAAACATATGATTTTCAGTGGGAGCTTCAAAGACCAAAGCGCAGATAATACCGGGCAAATATCCACAATCATGTTGTTTTTAATAATACAGTCATAACCAATATCTGCTCTGATTGGGCCAACATAGTTCCCACAGGACCACAGAAGCTTATCATCCTCCTCAATGAGTCTGATCCGATTAAATTCAAGACCCTTGGTAAAGGTGCCCCATTGCTCTCGCCAATCATCACATAAATCAAAGTCCTCAGCAGTGAACCAATGACCCGTAGCATGATTTATTGCCTAATCCAGAGTAATAATGCCATAGTCTTCCAGATAGGTTCTCAACTCCTCCGACAGGATAAAAGAACATCCTAAACCCACAATTGGGTCCGCTCCAATCCTAACCTCTGAGCCATTTCCAACTTGCCAAATGAGGCCATTTCCAATCCAGTGTAATGTTTTAATAAAGCCCTTCCACAAATGAGAAACATTCCCAAGACAGAACTTTTTGAGCCTGCACCAGGACGGTATGGATAAATTCTTCATGTACTTCGCCCTCAAGAGTTGATTCCAGATACCAGGATTATTCATCGCATACCAGAAATTCTTCATCCTCAGAGAAACACAGAAATGTGGCAAATGTTTTATGTTCCAGCCACCCATGGAGATAGGTCGAGCTAATAGGTGCCAATCAATCAAGTGATACTTCTTTTTCAGTGCCGAGGATCCCCACAGGAAAGAAAATATAAGTTTCCTCAGTCTATCCAGTATTGAAGAAGGAATAGGGAATAGTGCACACGAGTAGACCGACAGACTGGTTAGAACAGAACGTATGAGGACCAATCGACCCCCCAAAGACAAGAGACGGTGAGACCAATGATTAATACGTTTTTCGAATTTTGATATGAGCCAAAACCAGTCTTTGATAAGATAGCCAGAGGGCTTCAGGAAAAAGCCAAGGTAAGTAAAGCCGAGGTTGAGGTGAGCAGAGCGATATGGCATAATATCATAAATCCTTCTTAATACAGCATCATCCAGATCATGATGAAGGAAGCAGGACTTGTCCATATTGATTTTCATGCCAGAGGCCATACAGAAAGTATCAAGAATAACCTTTAATGCGATCCAATCCTCAAAAGTGCCCATCCCGAAGAGTATAACATCATCTACAAATAGTAGATGTGTGAGAGCAAGATTATCCGAGATCTTGATGCCTTTGATTAATCCATTATGTTTGGCTTCAGCAATCAGAAGGCTGAGCCCTTCAATAACCAAAATAAAAAGTAGTGGGGATAAAGGACAGCCCTGTCTAATGCCCCAAGAAGCAGGAAAGAAAGAGGATGGAGAACCATTGACGATAACCGCAAAGTTTGCCGACGAAAGACATCCCATAATCCAGTTTACACCCACAAGTGGGATCCCAATCTGGATAAGTAGTAACCGGACAAAAGTCCAATTAACCCTATCAAAAGCTTTAATCAGGTCCAACTTCAAGATGAGTGCATATTTTTTCCTCAATTTGACCGAGTGGAGAACTTCTTGGGTAGTGGCAACAGGCCCATGAATCAGGCGGTTCTTTAGGAAACCAAACTGCTGAGGTGAGATAAAAGAGTCCAAAAAGGGCTTAAGTCTCAGGGAAGCCACCTTCGAGATGAGTTTATAGCATAGATTGCACAATGAGATGGGCCGGAAATCCCCAAAGTTGTTAGGGTGGTCAACTTTAGGAATGAGAGCGATGAAAGTAGAGTTTAAGGCAGGTGTCACCTTTCCCAGAATACGAGAGGATTCCACCAGGGTAACAAGAGAGGGTCCCAGTAGATCAAGGAAGTACAAATAAAATTCAACAGTCCAACCGTCAGGGCCCGGGGCCTTGTCTTTTTTAAAAGATCGGAGAGCACCTTCAATCTCCGACAGTGATACCGGCTCAGTAAAAGCAACACGATCATCTTCATTTAAATAGGAGGGGAAGAGATGGATAACTTTCAGCTGAGCAGAAAGATCAGTTAACCCATCGTCAGCAAAAATCTTTTTAAAATGCTTCACCCCCAACTCCTTTAAACCCCGATCATCCGATATCCAGGCACTATTTTCATCCTGTAAACTCCAAATGGCATTCTGATTTTTTTGAGCAGAAGCAACAGCATGAAAATATTTAGTGTTGGCATCCCCGAACATAGCCCAAGTGACTCTGCTTTGCAATCTGGCAGAATTGACCTCATGTTCCAAAAGCTTATTGAAGGATGTTTTTAATTCATTTAATCTGCATTGATTATCCCGATCCAAAATCGCAGAGTGTGATAAAACAAGGAGGGAATTTATCTCTTCTTCCAGCAAATAAGAAGTGGCCTTCATTTTCTTAGTCTCCTCCTTTGTCCAATGTCTAACCCGATCTTTTAATAGACGAAGCTGAGAGGAGAAAACAATCATAGCCTCCAAAGAAGAATCCAGTGTGGGGGGAGACCAGGAATGTCGAATCATATCACAAAATCCCTCATGTCCAAGCCAAGTATGGTTAAATTTGAAAGGAAAAAGGCAAGGATCCAGTGGCATACCCCATTCGAGCAAAATAGGAAAATGATCAGATATATTACATCTATGTGTCCACACCCTGTGTCTGGGCAAGGAGCCAATGAGCTGTTCAGAGAGTAAAAAACAGTCCAATCTTTTAGATATGCCATCCACCCCTGATCTGTCGTTCCGCCAGGTAGGACCCGCGCATGAAGGTGCAATATCCACAAGGTTATGGGCAGAGAGAAGGGTGGAGAGTGTAGTACCCAGAGGATCAAGAAGGGCTTTAGTACCCCAAATTTCAGAGGCACTCAGAGTAAAGTTCAGGTCTCCAGCAAGAATGAGGTTTGGAGTAGATAGCAGACCTCCCGCAGCAACCGCATCTCAGAAGGTGTCACGATGTAAGTAAGGGCCATAGACATTAAGAATGGAGAAAGGTAGAGAAACCCCCCTCATCGATACATTTAGCAAAATGCCTGCCAGCGTGTGATAAGCTTTACATCTAAGAACTCGAGGGTTCCATCCAGAGAGTATGCCCCCCGAAAGTCCAGAAGAGTCTAAAGCACAAAATTCACACCCAGGGCAAAGTTTGGAGAAGGCATAAAGTGCCTGATAAGTGCTGGTCATAGTTTCCTGGAAAAGGACCACATCCGGGGAGAGGGATAATAACAAGTTCCGGAGGCTTTTCTATTTGGCTAAACCTCCCAACCCACGAACATTCAGAGATAGAATACGCATTAGGTAACCGGGGGAGAAGGGGTCTCTGCTCTAAGAACCCTGGGGTTGGTGGTACCCGACTTACAAGCTGCATTCTTCAGCCGAGTGGAGATCAGGGTATGTGGTGCAGGAGCAAGGGATTCAGTAACAGTCAACCCGGGCTTCTTCTTCTTTTTTCTTCTGATGGTGACGTTATCAAAATGAATGGAGTCTGGGGGTAGGACAGATGGCGTAAGGGGTGATTTATCATAGAAGATATTCAGAGATTTGCGAAGAGAAGGGTCAGAAAAAGACGGAGCACCGATCGGGCTAGGAGGGGGAGAATCAGAATGAGTAACAGATGGGACAAGAGGAGGGAAGTCAGCTGGAGAGAAGAGAGGTCGAGTGTGATGCGAAAGGAGAGCATCAGCAACCCCACGATTGGGGGCAATGTCGGTAGCACACTTGTTCGAGGAAGGAGGGATAGAAGAAATAGAGGAAGAGGAAGGATCAACGGGTGCATAATGAGGCTGCATAGGAGCAGGGACAGACATGGCAGCATCGGCAGAAGTGACAGAATTATCCACCAAAGTCGAGAGAGAGGGTGCCAAAGGGCTAAAAGTGAGATCTACCCCCTCATGAGGGGAGAATGTAGAGTCCTCAACCCCCAGTGAAGGTGTCTTCGATGATAGAGCGGATGGATCAGGGTTAGGCAAAGGAGGCGACATGTGTGACAAAACAGATACATCGCTCACATCGATGTAGTCCGCCACAGTCGTGCAAGATGGAACAAGCTGAGTCATAACAGAACCGTCAACCCCATCATGTAACGGAGGCACAGAGATATGCTTAAAAGTATTGATACCCACATCGGAGGTGGCCTCCATTAAAGTGTCAATATGATCAAAATGATGAAACTCCTTTACCGCAGCCACGTCGAGAAGAATGGGCACAGACGGGGTCAAGTCAGATAGGTTACCCCTCTCGATTGGAGACAATACAGTCGCAGACAAGGAACTATGAGGAGGCTTAGATAGGACATCAGATGTAAAGCCCGGAACTAGTGACAAATGCGGATCAACCCCCAGAACTAAGGATTCCAGAACATCAGATGTGTATGTATCATCAAGTAAAACACAGGCATCAATCAAATTATTAGGTGGCGAAAAAGGAGGAGACGATGTTCTTCGTACCAGATCATTTCCCGGCGACGAAAAGGGAGACAAATCCCCGAGAGATGAACTGGTTCCCATGGTACGTGAGGCGCGTCGCATGACAGGGCAGGATTTCCGCAGATGGTCAATGCCCCGACAGATACTGCATCGGAAAGGTACACCCAGGTAGTCGATGCGTTGGGTGATGATGGACCCATCACAACAAATATCAATGTCAGCCGGTAAGCCTATAGAAGTATCAAGTTCAACCAGAATCCGGGCAATCCTCTTGTCAAATACATTCATGAAGTCCTCATCAATGGCGATGAAGCGCCCAATAGTATCGCCAAGCCCCGTCAGAATAGCACGGTTCCAGAGAGGAAAGGGGAGACCCGGGAGGAGGGCCCAAAGATGTCTTTTTCTGATCCTTTCCCTCACCGGGTCAAAATGCACATGCCACCAGTCCAAAACCAGGGAGCCGGTGTTAACCCTCCATGGCCTTTCAAGAATGGTGGTAGCATGCCTGTCCTCAAGAAACACAAACACAATCCATCCTCTGACCAAAAGGCTGATGGCCGGCACATAATCAATGATCGGCTTCCAATTCACAGTAGCCCATGTAATCCACTGCTTCTTATCCAAAGAGGCGTACTCAAGCCTCCCAATGAGCGCCCGTGAGCACAAGGCCTCAACCCTGTCGAAAAATATATCCCTTCCAACCACAAAGTTGAGCTTGCCTTCCCTCGCCTTTAGGTTTTTCAACTTTCGGCGATGCCTATAACGGCCATCAGAATGACCGGCAGCTGCCGACATCGACCTCACCTGAAATTCCTACAAGTATAACGTGGAAGGGGACAGATGGCGGGTCCTGAGACACCCAGAAAGAGGAAGCGACAGAACAGATCCAGAGTAAAACCCAAGTGGAGAAACCGGTCAAGGACCCCTAGGTATAGCGGAGATAGGGTTTTTCAAAATGAAACCCTAGAAATGAACCACATCCAAAAGCCCCCCAGCAATAATGGAGTGGGGAATCCCGAAAATGCCATAGAAAACCGGGGAAATAAAAATCCAAAAATAACTCACATCAAAATACGAGAGCCCCAGCTCCAGTAAAACCCCAGCACACCACAAAAGGAGAACAGATGGAGACAGGCACTACCATCATTAGATACGAGGCAAAAATATTCCGACCCACTAAGTCACGAGCCCGTGAATCATTGCAGAGCAGTGCAACAAGCGACAGAATGTGTGAGGGGTACAGAACTGCCTTCCAGAAGCAAAGGTCCGCAGAAGCTTCTTAAGACCCGGGGGTGAAGGAAACGAAGCGTGGGACAAAAAGTCCACAGTGAGACGACCCCATATAAGACAGAACCCAAGTAAATGAAACAACACTGTCAAAAACCATCTAGAAGATTGAATTCTCACTTGTTTATGCTAGTTGGTACTAGTCCTCAGCAATGAGGATGGACTCCAGCCGGTGGTTTAGACAGTGGGGTGTGGCCGGCTCAGAAACCCACGACAGACCAGAGGATAAACATCACGCATGCAAGGGTGGCGAGAAAGCAAGGTAAATGAAGGAGACCAGACAAGAAAGCATACACAATCGTCCCCAGAATACACATGCAGAAAGTGACCCACAGCATACGCTCATGGAGAAAGAAGTTGACCAGAGTAACGGCCATCGATAGAACTACACAAATAATAAGCCCCGAACCTGGTTATGTCCCCCAAAGGTCCACCGCCATCCCAGCCATCTCGGCCATGAAACCCTCGTTTCGCCAGAGCTCATCCGGCCACTGGGGGGTCGCTTACCTTACTAGCGAATGCTTGCTTTGGTGACACTCTATATGTGTGATGTTGTTGTCAGTTTTAGTGCAAACTTTATGCATAGTCAAGTGACATATTTGTAACAATGAGACTTTTTATATTGTTACTATTTTGTTTTTCCTTGTGAGTCAGGTCAAGTGAACTCTTCATTTTGTTATTTAATGAGATTTAATGTTGTTTGTCTAAAATGAATATAGTTTAATGGGATAGAGATAGTTTATCAATTGAAAATTTTTTGTGGATTCTTATAAAAGAAATCCATAAAGAAAAGCCAAAAGAAATTTATAAGAGAATTCTTATATTGAATTGTATCATTTTTGTTATGTTTTAAGAAAATAGTATAAATTTGAGGATTTTTTTAGTATGTTTTCAAATATAAAAGAAAAAAGATAAATTAATATATATATATTATTTTAAAAGTAAAAACCCTTTTGAAATAATATTTAAATTAAAAGGTTTTTTTTTTATTGTTTTCATTTTAATCATAATTCTTAACTTATTTTCAATGAGTAAATATTTAAGTAAAAATTATGTTAAATGGAAAATTGAAGTTATTCCTTTTAATAATGTTCAAATTATATATATATTCCTTAGTGTGAAATGAAGTATTCTCAAATCATGCTCATTTAATATGAAGGTCTATCTTAAAATATAGCTTCTCAAATCATGCTGATTTAAAGAAGAATAATACCTTAGAAACTAAAAGAAGCTAGTATCATATAATTAAAATTTATTATTTTATAAACCGCAAGATAATATATTTTTCAAAATAAATAGTCTTCACAATTATTATTTTAAAAATCAAAACAAGTCACTTTTTTAGGTATAGATTCCCCTTTGAGGTATATTTTCTAAATTGTTTTCAAAAAAACATGAAAAACATGTTAATAGAAACTTGGTTAGAAATGAGGTTATTTCATAGCTACTAAAGTTAAAATAACCATATACATAACCAACTACATTCATTATACACCAACTATTATTATTTTAGTTAATTAATTTTCTATTAGATATAAGAATTTTAAATAGACAAAACATTTGTTTTAAATGTAAAATAAATCCAATCCTTTTTTTAATCGATTAATAGGTTTAGATAATCAATTCAAGTAATTAATGTTCCTCTCAAAGACATGTAAGTTTTACATTCAAGCAAGTATATGTAACGTGGGTATTAATTAGCTTGTGAAGTCTTTTATGCCATAGGAAAGTACACAAAGTCTATTATTTCTAAGTTCTATATACTTGCTAGACAAGCATTGTAATTTGCTTAACTTCCCTTTGCATAGTTTCAATAGAATTAGTCTTTTTCAAGCTTTAAGTTTTGTGCAAAATATCATCCTTGTGATTTATTAACTATTTAAAGTTTTTGTCAAAATATTTTAAAATGTTATGGATGCAGTTTATTACAAAGAATCAGTATGTGGATTGATTATGGATTGATTATGCAAAATATCAGTTGGTCACCTCGAATTTCTTGTATTGAAGACAAATTTTTGGCATCCATGGAGAAGTAGTAGCTAAATTGATCAAGACCATGTTCATGGAAGATCATGTTAACCAAAAGAACCAACTTTCTCATCAGTTTCAAGAACTTGGTCATAAGCCTATTAGATAATGTCACAAGCATATGAGTCAAATTCACTCAAGGAACGCATAATGTCCTAAATTATACATCGAGTTCATATTGAGCATGTAGCTAGAACAACACTATCAAATATTTTCACTGACTTTAAAGAGCTGTTATTTTCACTAAAATGTTTAAACATACAAGCATCTCATTCTTTTCAAAAATGCATGCTATTTATTTGAAGAAACAATAAATTCCACTTAACTTTGCACCCATTTTCACAAATCAGATAGTTTTAATTCACGTTGATTTTATCAGCATTTCCATTATATTACAAAGTATTTGGTATGGCTATTCACAAAATTCACAGTAACTATGTTCTTATCTATCATTGATAGCTTAAGAATCTTATCATATATTTATAAAAAAAATACATGAGATCAGAGATTCGAACACCATAGAAGCAAAGCATCCATTCCAGGACAATTATCCTTGTAATGTCTGACAAATAGAGTATTTTTGTGTGCTTCATGTATGTTTCTAACACCTACCACCTCCAAAAGCACCTGTCATTAAGAAATTACAATAATAATAATAATAATAATAATAATACATAATAGGTAGATACTAGTGGACAATTAATCAAATATGATAATATTTGTTTTATGGATAATAATAATCAATTGTTAAGAGAAAGTAAATAAATTATTTGGTTTACTTTAAAAACATATTAAGCATGTCTAACTTACTATACCATTTTAAATGGTTTATAAATCATAATAGTTCAATAATTCATAATAGGTTATTATAAGTTACAAAGATTCATAATTCATTAATAAAATTTAGAAAAGAAATACTTATTTACATTGAATATATTTAGTGTTCTCTGTGGTTTTATAGCATTTATAGAAGCACACTCATGTTTTCACTAATGTAAAACTTAAAAAGACATGTTTGAAAATAGGTGAAACAAGAAAAATAGGATGTCATTTAGGTATATGCACTACTACGATTTATATGAGTAATAGCTCCAGAGGCACAGTGCTTTATTTCCACAAAATTGCAATGCATTTAAGAAATTGGGCATGCATAGATTTGAATTGAGTTGATTTTTTCAATTGTCATCAATAAAACATAGTATAGTCATCATTAAATCATTAAATACATAAGAAAACAAAAATAATGAACCACAATGCATATGATATGTATTTTGTGGTATTTTATGGATTAATGCATATAAAATGTGTTAAGCAGATGGGTCACATTGGGCAGATATTGGAAGTAATTCTAGCTTGAAGTTCTGAAACATCTTTTGAATATATTGAGGTTTCTATTTCATATTTGTATGCCCTTGGTGAAGGAGTGAGTGAGGAAAGAATAAAGAATGACAATGGCACTATTGGCGAGATAATTCAACCACTTTTATTAGATCAAGTGTCGTGTCTTCAAGTGTTAAGAAAAAAGACTTAACAATGTTCTGTGTTTACTAATCATCATCACTTTGTAGCTAGCTTGGCTGTTTTGTTCTAGAATGCCAAGTGTCTAGTTCTAGACCTGACTGTTGGAATAACTAATTTTATTCTTTTCTATCATGTAATAGAAATTTTATTCTCTAACCAAAATTTTACTATATCTTGTGGTTCCTTTCCTTCTCCAATAAAACACCCCTTTGAATCTGATACAGGAGCATAAACCTAAGTTTATAGACCTATCATTTACTTATAGAAAGTCAAAATATTTACTAGTTAAAGAAAGTTGCTTCTCTTAATTCGTTTCTTTTATTATTGCATTTGGTTAAGGTTGAATAAAAGTTGTCAAAGGATCTCAAATCCTAACTTTGTAAATAGCAGATAGGGTTTGTTGAGGATTTTAGTAGCAATGATAGGATCTAGATTTCTTAGTTGACTTGATCCTTGTCAACTCTACCTCATCCTTGTCAACAATAGTTGTGGCTTTTGTTAATAGGTCAACAAAACCAACCTAAATGTAGTTTGCTCGACCTTATGCCATATTACTAACATGGCCAATTTTTCCTAATGTTCCAAGATAATTATTTTAAATACTTATAATTCATTAGTATGATGGAATTTGCACAAGGTAATTATTTTTCTAATATGTTGAATTCAATAAAGGATAATAATTTGATATAGCCTTTGATGAATATAGATCCAAATAACTTTGATTCTTCCATTTACAACTACGATAATATGAAAAAGACATTTACAACTAGGATAATAGGATAAAGGCAACCAAAATAATGAGGATAGATGATGAAAAAATATTGGTCTATTTAATGTCAAACAATGTTTGAAAAGATAATAGCTCAAACTATATATAAATAAATATATATATAAAAAAGGTAGCCACTTAGTGGCTAATGCATGATTCCTATTTTGATTGATAAGAATCACTTATAAGAATTATTAAGGTTTATGTTGATCACATTATGATTATTTTTTTCTATTTACCACGTTTAATTGCTAAAAATATATTTCAAAATTAACTTTGAATTCCAATAAAAGATATTTATAAATCTTGGATGGAAAGTCAATAAATAGAACGTATACAACTTGTATATGTATATGCGTTAATTTAGCAACAATCTTTCACAAGACAACAAAGAAGAAAACGAGACACACATATTCTGATGTTGAAGTAAGATCCAACTTGAAAGATCGCTATATTACTTCGATAAGTTATCACAATCATTGTTTTCACAGCTCGGGAAAGTATCAAATAATTCACTGGAGGCAAGGCCACAAGGAAGAATGCCAGCCACAGGATGTATGTAGTTTTTATTCATTTGTTTCCATTCTAAAACTTGAATATGATTCAACTAGTTCTTTGCTGGAGCCCATGGAACTCAGGTCTCAGTGTAATTTAAAAGGAGAAAATGTTTCTTCTCCTCATTTTCTAAAATGCATCATTATTTTTCTGAAACACCTGAATTTTTTACATGAAATTGCATCAATTTTCTACATTAGTTAGGTTTTATGAAGCTATATGTGAAATTTCAAGGTTGGCTTGTATTAATGGAACTGATTATGTTTTCAATGCTATTCATACAAGCATAATTAGCTCCCAAGTTTTTGTCTCCAATGCCCATTCACTTGTTTGTAGATCAGCATCATGTACTAAAAAGGATGCTCTGATGCATGACACTCCTATCTATGAGATATCTAGATGTGAAGCCCCCACTAACTACGGAGTCTCTTCATGAAATGCTCGCTCCAGTTTCACTAGTGAAATGGATCCTATAACTGGTACCTTGGATTTTGCAAGTTCTATTCTGGATAACCCTGGCTCCAAAATCTGTCAAATGGATTTTTCCAGTTATATGGATGCCAATAGTTGTTCAGATTATTTCTGGAATTCTAGAAGTTATGAAAATGACTTGCATAACTCTATGAGTATTACACACAATAATTCAACCTCTAGGAATCCTATTATTGATCTTCAAATCCTCAAGGGTGCAAGCAAGAATCCTCTAAATGCAAGCAGAAAAATCTATGAGAAGGACACATCCAAATCCAGTACTTTTATCAATAATGATCCTAGTAACTTATCTACTTTGGATGAAGCATGTCCTAGACATTGTGCATACGATATTTCTAATTCCGCATTTTCTGGCTATGATTTGGATGACAACAATAAAAGCGTTTCTTTTTCGAGTAACGATACTTCCAGTTACTTGCATAGAGCCTCTGAATTCTATAATGTCATGCCGACCGAAATTGATAGCATTTTGTGGTTCCCTGAACTTTGGAGTTCAAGGGGTTCTTTGTTGACTGGTGCAATCAGGCGCTCAATTAGATATGCTATTCAGTATTTTTCTCAACACAAAGCAAGGGCTTCCTCTCACACTTATTCAAATCATCTGACTGACAGCAATAATGCAGTATCCTCTTCGACAACCACAAGTGTGGGTTTTTCACAAACACCAATATTTGATTTAAAAGGTCTGTAAATAAGGTATTGCATCGCGAAAAGTTTTCTAGGCATCAAAATAGACAAAATCTAGATGGGTAAATGGGATCATAGAAAAACCAAATCAGGTAAGTTTAGCATTCATTCAGTGAACTCATCAATGTAATATATTAGAAAATTCCTCATATTTAGCTAACGAATGTGAATTTATTGTTGAGTAGAAAAATTTTAACATTATAGAAGAAGCATCATGCTTAGAAAATTTTATTTACCTGACTGAATGTTTGATGTTACATACTTTTTTTATGGGCAATGGTTTTTCGTCTAATTTGTCACATGATTCATTTCAGATACTTTTTCCATATGAATGTTTTGTGGAGTTGTTTAACTGGACAATGTTGGAACTATATCCTTGTGGTTTAGTTAACTGTTGAAACTTGCACTTGTTATGCACCAGTGATACATATTTAACATCTTGTTGTGTCCGTTATATGTTTCTAATAGCTATTTAATATTGTATATTAATATTTCATATTTCATTCACTGCTTTAGTTGCAGGATATTTTTTAATTCTTTTTCATCATAATCAACAGTAAAAGTTCCACATTCGTGATAGGAGTAGCTCTTAACATAGGAGAAAGATAAATGCACTAAAGATTAAGCGCAGAGCGCAGAGCTTTGTCTAGGCACTTGAGTGTTATTGTGGACAGAGCAGTGCAGAACTGTATGCTCTCCATCTTTCACCATTTGGCAAAGCTGGTACACATGTGCTTGCAGACTGACTCGTATGTCGACATTTTTTTTATAAAAATTGAGAAGTAAACTGACCCACAAATACACATTCGACGAGTAGAAAAAACAAACTGAGATGATAAGTTCGATCGTAATGAATATACTTACAAGCTGTAGATCCTCGCGCTTCAATAAAATCCTCACCCCGGACCTCTGACTTATCTTGGGTGCATACTGCAGTGGGGATTCAAAGGCCACCTCATAAACTTTGGAGGACAAAATACTCGTTAGATAAGACACATTGGTTGGCCCTCCATTCCTGTTGGTATCATTGTGTGGGTCTCTGGTCTTGTCTGAAATAGCCCCAAGGTACCCCGATTCATATTGCAGAGACTCTGGTGATACCTTCAGCAATGGAAAGGTGTCTCCAGATGAAGTGGGCGTTGCAGAGTCTGATGTTTTGTCAACAAGCCCAATCCCAACTTCATTGGCAACAGCTTTGCTCTCCTCCAATCTCCTATTTGGAACAACAATTGGGTTGGATGGAGCATTTGTACTGTGCGGAATGCCCTATTTTTAGGTGTTGCTGCAGATGCCCTTATGGTTGTTGTAACTCTATGGCTGCGAAGAGACCAACCACTGAATGTGTTTGGGTGTGTGTTGTTAGTGGGTACGAAAACACCATTAAAAGAGGATGGGACAGCCGAGGACGAGGAAGACGAGAGCCTTGAGCATGGAGTGAGTGTCTCCATGACTATATTTGTGACAGAAGAGGAAGAATGAGCTTCTGTCAAAGAGGAACACGAAGTTTGGGTTTCCTTTAGATTTATAGAAAGAAGTTGTGAATAGCTTGGTAGATTATAATGTAGGAAAATGTATAGTAGGGCTAACTATTCCCAATGTAAGTAGATTGAGAAAAATCCTAAAATCCTTTGGAGAAAAATGGAAGTTCAGGGTTCCTTCAGATCTATGGAAAACAAATTGTGAATAGTTCGGTAGATTTTAATGTAGGAAAATGTATAGTAGGGCTAACAATTCCCAGCTTTAAGCCGAAATAGTGAATGACACTTTGTATAAATAAAGCAGCTCACTACTCATTTAAAAAAAACAACGAATACTGATCACGAAAACATGACGAGGTAGAAAACTGATCACATAGAAAACTCCAAACAAAAATATGTTGGGATAGAAAAGCCAGGAGACAGAGAAGCTAAACAAAATTATGACGACATAGATAAGTGCGTACTTAAGAGAAAATGAGAGGCCAAAAAATCCAAAATCCATATAACAAGACTTATATGCTTTGCGTTGTCAGCTAAGTGTATGTCGTCAAAAGCACTATTGAACTCTCGTCAAAGTAGTAGAAACATTTCAAAACAAGTTAACACTACAGCCTGAGCATTTGATGAAACTGTAACCTGCATCATGTCAAAACTAGCTTTTGAATTTTCCACGAAAAAGGATTTCCTATTCAAAACGAAGTATTTATAATGTTTTAATATTAAAAAAAAAACAATATAAAAAAATAAAAATAAAAACACTTGCCTAATTAATGAGGAGGTGGATTAATTGATCCATACTAAATGCTGATGTCATCATTGCCATGTGTCAAGTGAAAACTAGATACCAAACTCCAAGAATGACATCATTTCTGATTGGCCAATTAGAAGTTTACAAAATAGCAAATACAAATATTTTTATTAAAATTTAAAATATTTTTTTGCAAACTCTAAAGTTTAACTTTAGAAAACAGATTTTAATTTTTTGGTGGCGGCAACTAATAGAAGGTCAAAGGTTCGGTTGACTAGCAACCGATTACTATATACCTGAGGCGGCAGGTATAATAAGGAACCCAAAACGTAATGTTCATCTACTTAGGCTATTGATTGTTTTCTTTGTTGTGAAGTCTTAGCTACTCTTACAACGAAAATCCTTATCTCGATTGCAGATTCTTTAAATGTGTGGTTGGATTAGCACTTTGTTAATAGACATTATATTTTATAACAAAGTGCTTGGATTGGCACTTTGTTAATAGACATTATATTTTACGTGTGTGCACTTTGTTAATAGGACAAAGTGCTTGAGTTGAACTATTATTTAGTGAGAAGGTGCAGAATTCCCATAATCCCGCTATATGTCTTTACCACTAAGCATTGGTTTCTTTATAGATCCTGGCTAGACATTTGGAATCCCCTCCCTATTTTTTTATATTAGCTTTTTTCATATCCGTTCTACCGTTCTACCCCAGGTATTTTAGAGATGCAATAAAAATCTCCAGAGGCATTCCGCCAATTTTAGGGAACCTTCCTGAAAGGCCTAGCTCATGAAGAAAGAATCAAATCTACTTTACGTGGACATTATATTTTACCTCTGTGCACTTTGTTAATAGGACAAAGTGCTTGGGTTGACACTTTGTTAATAGGACATTATATTTTAACTGTGTGCACTTTTTTAATAGGATAAATTGCTTGTGTCAAATGGATGTAGTTTGGGTGGTTGTTTTTTCCTAGCTAGGTTCTATTCTTGTAAGTTGCTTTTGTGGGGCCCTTTGTAATAAATGTTGTGATTGATAAGTTGACCATACCTTGATTCAGTTTGAATATCAAAATTCAGTTTGAATATCAGGTAGAAAAGTCATCAAAAGATAAGCG
>LPNX010623086.1:365843-414841 GCA_001517045.1 Pseudotsuga menziesii | reverse complement strand
ATTGTCCGATATTGATTGTTTTTTCCATAATCTGTTGGTGTTTAGATACGAAGCAGTACTTGTGAAGCGTGTGACGAAGGACGTCCGTAAACTCATGAAAAGACGGGAGCGCTGAACTTGGGGCCAAAGGGGCGTCATGGGAAGCTTAGCTTGGGCTTCATATAGATTAAAGATGGGGCAATCCTCTTCATATGTTAAGGTTTCGTATTATAATAACCAATCAAGAAAAATGCTGTGTGATGTTGTTTCTGATACTGCTGGTTGTTAGATCATTTTATATGCAGGATTCCTTTTAATATAATCCTTTCCATTTTAGCATACAGCTTGTTTGATTATTATGTATGGTTGAATTCTGGTCAAATTCGATATTCTTGAATGCAGACCTAACGAGCTTCGGCTCAATGGCATTAGTATTACAAAATTTAGAAATACATGATTGTTCAAGTTATTAGTATTATAAGTTCGGGCACTATTAGTATTAGTTCAGGCACTATAATAATTAAAAAAACTCATTGCCATTTTCGTGTTTGGAGACCATTCAGGCAGTCTCTTGATATTCTGAACTTCAATACTTTAATCATATACTGAACTTCAATACTTTAATTAGATACAAACTTCACAGCACAAACCTCCAAAAATCCCACACTAGTTTTCTAATTGGTATTTGCATCTAAAAACATGTGATCTTTTTGGCAGGGCGCATCTCTATCTGCATGGGTAAAAGTCGGGTTCCTTAGTTGTTCTCTGCTTGAAATATTTGGCTGCAACTGCACAGAAATTTCTTTGAATCGCGATATGAAATTTGTTGATTGTGTTTGATGCTCCGTGGGTTAAAGCAGTTGGTGTATGTTTCCATTTTAACGGTTGTTTGATCATTTAATATGGTTGAATTCTAATAAAATTCGATATTTTTGAATACAGACCTTAAAGATTCCTTATTTGATTATTTTATATGGTTGAATCCTGGTAAAACTCGATATTCTTGAATACAAACCTTTCGAGGTAGGCCTACACCGCTCAATGGCTTTTGATTTATTAACTTTTCATAACCAGAAACGGTACGGAAACAGTGGTTTCTTCCCAGAAACGGTGGAGAAACGACAACTCGACAGAAAACGTCGTTTTCTACAGTAGTTCCCGTTTCTAAGCGCCTGACTCAACCGTTGCTTAGGTACAAAGATAAAGAATGAAAATTTAACCGTTGCTTAGGTATTTAGTGGTGTTAGTGTTAATCGTTATATTAAATATATTCCAAAATAAATGGATTCATTCAATGATAAAGATCATATAGTTTATTTTTATTTATTAAAAGCAATTTTAATAAACTATGTTTCTAAAATTTTAATAAAATTTGAAGTACTAATTAAAAGGCTTATACTAATTAAAAGGTTTATATGTATATGTTTGATAATTAATCACTTACATATATTATTGAAACTTTATTTATATGGTATATCCAAATAAAATTAAATAAGTTAATTATTATAAAAATATAAAAATATATCTTAATTTTATTTATAAACACATTTATAAAAAAAAAATAGTGCCATAAAAATTAGCCCATCTTGTAATATTAATAAACAAATGATTATACTCTTGTATGTTATATGTTACACGTCTATTAATAAATATAATATTTGTCACTTATAAACACGAATATTAAATTGAAATAATTAACTTGTTGTAGTTAATATTGTTCATTTTTCCTCGGATGGGGTGATAATCTTGAGGCGGATATGCCTAAATTAATTATGTTATTACAAAGATTACAATTCAATGGGTTGATGAGATGGGGCAAGGTACTTCTCCATTCAATGCCATCAAGCCTCGACAATGGTTGAACGAGCCTGATTGTAGTGCGAGATATATTTTTATGGTTAGAATTGGAAACTTGGCTATTCCAATAGGGATGATTTTAAGCACCCTCTTAGATTTATATGTATAAAAATTGGGTGAATCTCCCTAATATACAAGAAAATATGAATGTGATTTTATTGCGCTGAGAGGCGCTTTACAGCCCAGTATGGGGGAGATCTTGTAACGTTACATCGCGTTATGTAACGTTATTTTTATTAATAAAAATAAAAAAATTAATTATAGGCCAAAATAAATGTCGGCCAAAAAAACAATCTAATATGGGGAGATGTTGTAATTTTCATAAAAAAAAGTAAAAATTGAATTATTGGCAAAGAAAAAATGTGGGTGAGAAAAAAACACAATACAAAGGAGATGTTGTAATGTTCCTACCTAACAAAATAATAAAAAATAAAAAATTGAAATATCCGCAAAAAATGTTGGCATTCCACATGGTTTTAAAACCATGTGTAAGGCCTTCTAAACAATCCATGCTTTTATTCTACATGGTTTAGGAGAGCCTTGCACATAGTTTTAAAACCATGTGCAATGCCTCCTAAACAACCCATGGTTTTATTGTACATGGTTTAGGAGGGCCTTGGAAATGGTTTTAAGACCATGTGAAAGGCCTCATAAACAACCCATGGTTTTAGGAGGACCTTGCATATGGTTTTAAAACCATGTATGGGGAGATGTTGTAATAAAAAATAATAATAAAATATTATATGTTGGCCATAAATAATATTAAATATTAATAATAAAAATATTATACGTGGCCCTTAAATAAAAAGATGTGTCATTTGGTTTGAATCAAATCAATGGTTATATATAGGACACACCAAAGTTAATAGCTCATTGAGTGCAACAACTAGGAAGAGGTTTGCACCTCAAGAGATTTGATCTCTCTCGGCCCTTAATAGAGCCTAGGATTTGGATCTAGGCTGGTTAATAATATAATATGTATATATAAATGTTTTGGCGAATCTTTCACTTTATTATACAATGTTGTAAAATATTAGCAAATCTTTCACTGAATTATAAGATATTGTAAAATCTTGGCGAACATTTTAGTGCATTATAAAAAATTGTAAAAACTAACGAATCTTTCACTGGTTTATAAAATATTGTAAGAAATTAGTGCATCTTTTGCCAAGAAGATTATCCATCTCTTTGATTCCTAAGAAATCACAATTCATTGTGCTTTCACTTTTCCTTCTAATAGGTTTCTCTTCATATTATTTCAACTCTTTCTGACACTAATTCTCATACAATCACCCAAATCAACCAATGCTAAATTGAAAAACCCAACTTCATTATAGAACCGTTCATATAGATAAAGCATATATATTATTTTTGCGAGAAGTTAAATCCTATATTACTTTTGCAAGAAGTTAAATCAAATCACCACTTATGCAAGAATGAAATATTTGTTCTATGTTGCTGACAAAACATCCTAGCTCCAAAATTCTCAATTCTACTTGACCATGAACTACAACCACACATTCATTTAGATTTTTTTCAACAATAATTAATCATAACGAATTCAAACTGTGTTATCCATTCAACAAGAAATTAGATCTTTTCAACACTTCTAATTATCAAGAAATCACTTGCATACCCTAAGAGAGATCATGCATGCCAAGTAATCAACTGCTTCAACAATGCAATATTCACACACTGTAATTAACTAATTGTTTCAGCAATGTATTAATCCAACAACACACTACTTGCATAATCCAGATGCATGCATTGTATCAACAAATTATCACACCAAAAGAATTAAAAAATTCTATAGCTATTCAAATTGGGTGATCTGGGTGACAAGGTGGGCCCTTGCCTCAATGGGCCAAATTGTGGTTCAGTCTTTATCATCAAGTAGAATCTTTCTAGAATTTTGTTGCACTGCTCTGGAGATAGTGAAGCTGTGTGGGAGAGTGCAATATGTTCATTTTGATACTGGTACCTTGTTCTTTTTTATGTCATATGGATTCCCAACAACATTCCTAGTTGCTTCAATGAGATTTTGGGCCCATTTAGGCCTCTAGTTTGGAATAGGAGCTAGAGATGGATCTAGATTCTCTTGAGGTACAACCTCAATATCATGTAGATCTTGTTCTCATTTTCTGAATCTGAAACATGAGACAATATATCATCATCAAATGGAAATGAGAGAGTTTTTATACCTTCTTCTACTTTGGATTGTGGTGGATCATGCAACTGATCTTCTTCAAATTGCACACTGTGCTCTATGAAGCACTTCCTTGTTGCAAGTTCCATCAATTTATATGCCTTATCATCCTCAACATATCCCAGTAGTATGCATTCACTAATTTGGTCTTGGAAGGATTTTATCTTATCAATGGGGATTCTGGCCCAAGCTTTGGAGCCAAAAAATATCAAGTGCAAGACATTGGGCTTATGACCCAACAGTGCTTCAAAAGGAGTGGCCCAAATCACTTATTTGTGAGGAACCATGTCCTGAATATATGAAGCACAATTAACAACTTCATCCCATAAGTAAGAAGGAAGATATTTTTCTTTGAGAAGACAACTTGCCACCTCCTTTAATGATATATTTTTCCCATCCACACCATTATGCTATGGTTTGTATGGAATTGAGTGTTCCATTTGAATACCTTCAGATACACATAACTGCTAAAAATATCTTTTTATATACTCACCTCCATTGTCGGATCTGATGGATTTGATTTTCTTCTTGAGGTTGTTCTTATCTAAGGATTTAAATATTTTTAAAGTCTCAAATACCTTAAGCTTTTGCTCAATAGAATATACCCAACAATACCTTGAAAAACCCTCAATAAATGTCAGAAAGTATCTGGATCCATTCATTGAAGTAGTAGGAATTGGTCTGAAGACATCACTATGTATTAGATCTAGTGTATAGGAAGATCTTGTTGCCTTCCCAGCCTCATATTTTTTCTCTAGATTCTTCCCTACCAACCAACTAGGACATACTCCTTCTGATGATTTGATGAGGGGAAAACCCTCAACCAATTTGGCATTGTTTAGTTTCTGGAGGTATTTGAAGTTCGGATGGCCAAACCTTTCATGCCACATCTTGCTTGTGTTAGTTGCATGAGTCAACAAGGCTTGTGGTTATGAATTAGGAAGGAAATGAGAGAACTCATATGCCTTGTAGGAATGATTAACAACCCCTTTCTCTATGATATTTCCAGTAGAAGTTTCAGTGATTTCTACTGTGTTAACATTGAATGCAACTTTCTTGCGAGAGCCTATATGAGTTATCTGATAAACAAATAACAAATTTGATGCAAGAGAGGGAACTTAGAGCACATTCTGGAATTGTCCATGCTCAAGTTTAATGGAACCTCTCCCAACAATTGGGATATATAAATCATCCCCCATATGAATGATAGGTGCTCTTGAGATATTCGGATAGGTGAAGGATTCTTTGGAAGAAACCATATGATTGGATGCTCTTGAATAAATCAAACAAACCTTTAATTGAGTGAATCCCAATTTCAAGGCATGGCATCTCTCATGTCCTTTTGTCTCTTGTCCTTCTTCAGAATTATTTGCACTTTGTGGAAGAGCAATATTGTTTTGTTAAATGAGCATTGACAACTCATCATTGGTTTTCTTCATGCACTGGCTCTCTGGATAAAATCCTCTCATACAATAGGAACACTTAGCTTTCTAAATTTCTTCTTCTTCTTGGAACCTGAGGCTCCATCATAATATTTATGATTATCCTTTGGTTTCGAATCAATATTTTTGGTCTCCTTCCCTTTTTTATTCTCTCTTTATTATGCATTGCTAGAGTCTCTAGCTAAGAGTGCTTGATTCTTGGAGTTTTGAAGCACTCCCATCTAAATCAATTTTTCTTGCTCTTGGATCAAAGAATCTAAAGAAGGAATTTTCTAGTTTGGAATGGAAACTCTCTCGAAATGGAAAGTAGAGACAAAGACTAAAAATTCTGAGACAATCTTGCTCTGAATTGACAACACAAGATTCTCATCCTTTCTTTCTATCCCGCATTATTTTCATTGTAGTATAAGAGTTTTGTATTTCGAAAATAATTGATGAATAGTATCAAAACTGTTGGGTTGTAGTGCAATGAGTTCATTTTCCAAAATATGGCCTCTAATCTCATCTTTTTTTCCAAACAAATATTCATGCTTGTCCCATGCTTCCTTTGGAGTTCTGAGTCCCTCAAGGTGAAATAGAAGATTCCTAGATATGTGGTTGTACATGAAGCCAAAGGCTTCAATTAGCTGGTTTAGAAACTTGGATTTCTCAACATACTATTGGGGCTCAGCTTCTCTTCCCATTTTCATCCTATATAGCCCTTTGTTGCGCAAGGCCATTTGCATATCTACCCTCCAATCATTGTAATTGAAGGGTGTAAGGATTTTGGGTGTAAGAGTAGAAGAATTCTCCATTTCACTGTATGATGATCAGTCAAATCTTCAAAAAGCTATGTAGGTACCTGCAAAAATCATTGCAAAACAATCAAACTCCCAATCATATGTTAGTTAAAACCCTTCCACCTCGACATGTGCACTTTTTCAGAATTTGTCACACCTGGATAGACTTCTCTGGACATAAATTAAAGAAGACGGGGTGAGAAGTTGATATTTAGCTCTAGTTATTGTTTTCCAAAGAATGAAATATTTATTTCAAACAATTTCCAATAATGTTATGACCATTATTTCTCTTAAAAACTGTAAAGTAATGGGAAGGAATTTTAGAGGGACTAAGCCTCAGTTCTTTCACTTCATCTTTTCAGATCAAGAGATTGCAGGATAAGATTTGGAATTGAGTGTATTTTGTTTAACAGATTAGAGGAGGACCAATTATATTAGATGACTAAGTAGGCTCATATCCTTGTCACTTTGTATAAATGCACATTCAATTCCTTTAAAGACATCTATCATTATTGATTCCCATAGAGGGACTTAACAATCATAGTATGGGTCCAAAACTCCTAATAAATAGGGTCAAGAGTACTAAATATCAATGTAGATGTAGAATGGGGTTTGATTTGCACATTCAATTCCTTGAAAGACATGTGTCATTATTGATTCTCATAGAGGTTCTTAACAATCACAATATGAATCCAAAATGTTGAAATATTGTAACTTCAAAGGATATTCTAAATGTATTTTACTGATGTACCCCAAGGGAGATGTTATTATTCCTCTGTCAGGATGTTACTATTGTAATTGCTCATCATAAAGTCATGAGGTAAAGCCTCCGTTGTAAGTTGGGTCATTAGTACACCAATGAATAATACAAAATACTATTTTGAGTCTTCCTAAGTGAAGTCGCCCTAGACATTTTAGTGGGGCCAACTTGTTTAGGGTAAAATTCAGTTGACATAATGTGTATACATAGAGGAGTTGTGCTTCTCATTATAACAAAGAATTACTCACTTGAGTAGCGCATAGGAGAGAGAGAGAGAGAGAGAGAGAGAGAGAAGCAAGGAGGCAAATATTTGTTTTTGGGTTTTATCTTATACATCTTATATAGAGAAAGTTTTGTTGGGTTTTATTCCCCTTGAGGGTTTCCCAAGATAAATAATGTGTCTATCTTGTGTTTGTTTTTATTTCAGTGATTCTGCATATGCTACTATTGTGAATTTGGATTGAACGCTATTGATATCTAGTCTAGCATATGCAATCTTAACATGGAATCAGAGCTAGCATGAATAGGACAAATTTCACACTTAGTGAAACTCTCTCTCCTCTCCCTCTGGAAGAAATTGGGGTTTCTGCAAAGTTTGGAATTTGGAATATATTCTTGCATAGAAATTTGTGCCTCCCTAGAGAAAATATATTGAGCCCAAGATAAAAAATTTTGGGTGGTTGAATCTCTGGAAAAACCAAATGCTAGTTTGGCCCTGAACCAAAAAATTGCAAAAAACTAGAACCAGAAATTCCACAGAAATTGGAACCTCACAAGTAAGATTTGAAGGTTAAATATTTTGGTCAAGCGCATCTCCTAGTAAGGTCAGCTTTTCATTTTCAGAAATTTCAATTTTTAGTGACCTACAAGACAGGATGCCCCCAGGCACTAAGCTTAAGGACAAATTGGAAGGCATAGAAAACTTCCTAGCATGGAAGTATAGGATTGGTCTCATTCTTAAAGAGAATGGCTTTGAGAAGTACATCAACGATGAAGTTGCAGAACCAATATAATTTGAAGCTAAGGAGAAGCATGAACAAAATCTAATCAAGGCAATGCGGATCATTGTTGATTCTATCAAATATCACTTGATCCCTCAAGTGTCATCTAAGAATACACCAAAGAAAATGTATGATGCTATTTCTAGAATGTATGAGGAAATGAACATCAACAAAAAAATGAATTTGAGAGCTCAACTGAAGGGCACCAAGATGAGTAAAGGATAATCAATTCAAGATTACTTCACAAGGATCTCCCAGTTCAAGGAACAACTAAGTGCTATTGGAGACACCATTTATGGGGATGAACTAGTTATGATCACTCTCAATGGTCTCACTACACCTTGGGATTCATTCACATAGACTCCGTGTGCCAGAAAAAAAACTATGAAGTTTGACATGGTATGGGAAGATTGCATTGAAGAAGAAGCTAGAGTAGCTAACAAACAAGCTCTACTCAGAGAATATGATCAGGATCTATCCATCCATACTAAAGGAAGAAAACAATCAAACTTCAAGAAAGGTAGTCATAAACATTGAAAGAAGACGTTTCAAAAGAAAAGAGCAAATCAAAAGAAAGATTACTCAAAGTATCAATGCTATAACTGTCATAAGATAGTACACCTTACCAAAGAGTGCATAAGGAATTACCAAGCCCAAAATGTATCCTAAATAAGAAAAAGGTAGAGAGAGATAAGCAAAAATGAGAGAGAAAATATAATATTATGGTATTTTTGTGATAACTTTTGATCCCGAAGTCATAGTGCAGTGCTCTTGGTACCGTTGGAAAGGTCTCGTTGAGGGATAAAAAAAATTGTTTTGAGATTTGTGTGATTTCTCATGATTTGGTTGGGAAGTGTTTTTTTGGAAATATGGACATGAGGAATCTCGAAAAGCATCTTTTGTTAGAAAACAGGACCACAGAGCAATAACATATATATAGTTAAAGCAATAAACAAGATGCAAAACACATTAAAACATTACAGAGAGACACAGATATAACATGGTTCACCCAAATGATGGGCTACGTCCACAAAGAAATTGCTAGTCCTTTTATTATAGTCCAAAAAGATGAAGGGATACACCCTGCAGTAAAACCGTTGCACTTCCTCTTCACGTTCTCACGGTCTCTCTTCCAATACAATACAATACCATACATAGTAGTGTTACAATGTTTTCTTTTATAGGGGAAATACCATGGGAAAATACTACGGTTAACCCAATAACATGGGTCCACAAAACTGTTGGCCAACACACAAGCCAAAAAAAAATTTCGGGGGCTCTGCCCCTGAACCCCCTTTTTCAGGGTGCTTCCCCAAACCCCAAGGTAGGGGGAACGAGTGTATAGTACTCCTGTGTTACAATCACAACTGAATAATATCTCTAGATCTGGAATATTAGGCTCCACAACCAACAATATCCCACTTGGAGACTGATCACAACAACTCCACCACTACTACACTTGATGGACTATGCTCTGGACCTTAAACTTGGAAAATTTATTATTTTCACCTTCATGCTTGAAGGCCAATAGAAATCAAGTAGGAACTCAGTTTCTCTCTAGTTACTCCCTTTGTCAACATGTCTGCAGGAGTCTGGTTAGTGTGAATCTTTTCCAGTTTTAATAGTTCTGCATCTAGAACAAATCTTATGAAGTGGTACTTGAGTTTTATATGTTTATTCCTTGAATGAAAGGCTGAGTTATTTGCAAGATGAATGGGACTCTGGCTGTCACTGTATAGCCTACTATTCTCCTGCTTCTTACCCAATACTTCCATGAACCTCTGCAACCAAATCATCTCCTTACTAGCCTCTGTAGCAGCAACATACTCTGATTCCATTCTTGAAAGTGCATCAACCTATTGTAGTTTTTAAATCCAACTTATTGCTATTCCACCTATAGTAAACACATACCCTGTCGTGCTCCTCCTGATGTCTTTATCACCAGCCATATCTGCATCAACATATCCCTGTAGAATAGTGTCTGAACCTCCAAAACATAATGCATGAGAAGTGGTACCTCTCAAATACCTGAGAATCCACTGTACTACTTTCCAATACTCTTTACCTGGTGTTATCCCTAAAGTTGAACCTAGACTACAGGGGTTCAAGCTTAAGGAAATCTTGCTCAGAAATGTACAAATCAAAATGAAATCAAAACTGAGAATCAAACTGATATACAATCAAAGCTATGGAAAAAGTTGCACCACTATCACTATAATAGGATGGGACTAACATAAAGTCTATGAATAAAATCAAACAATCATTGAAAAAATGGACTAGTATGAAATCAAGGTTGTTTTGTACAAATTACACAATCATCACTACACTACACTGGTATATATAATATTTATAAGAAAAACATAACACTTTTGAAGAGATAGGCTCGTGTGAAATCAGAGCTACAAATTACTCCACATAAACTGTATAACATAGGATACAACACAGAGTTCAATATCAAGGTCACTATGATCATGAAGACAAAAAGTGAAACTGCCACTGTCTATAAAAATATAAGGATAATTGTCTCTCACGATAAGAATTATTGCAATGGGATGTAATGGACCATATGCATAACAAAATTATCATAAAGAACAATTCATAACATATATAAGGAAATCATAATCATGTTTCATTAAAAAATAGAACATGTACAGAAGTTGCATCAAGTCTATGTCATACAAGCAGTGCTCTAAAACAGGGCTTGCATTCTCCAAAATTTGCCAACCAGTCCCCTGCTTCCTTATGAAAGGAAGAACTCTCCCCTCTGCTGAGAGCAAGAGATCTGTTTAAATATAAAATATTGTTTATCTAAGATAACCATAAGTTCCTACTTCTATGGATCGAGCCCTTCCCAAAATAGAGAAGTCAATCTCTTTTAAAACTGTTTGCCTTCATTATTTGGGGCTCGTTCTGATTTTCTGCCTGAAAAATAGGATCTAGAATTAATACTCTACCATTGGTGTTTGCGTTGAGACTTGGGCTTTCTCAACTTTCCCATGTAACTATTATCATTCTCTTGATGATCTGCACGAAGCTGTGCAACTAAATTTGCACTGTCCAATCTAGCATTATCTGCTATAATAGTTGGAATTGCTCTTCTTTGACCAGGCCATCTAAAAAAGCTCCCAACCCATTCGATCACCCTCACATTAATTCAGCTGCTGGTTTGGTTGAACTTTCCTTTGACAAATGAGGCCTAAGATTAACATGATAGTTGGGGTCTTTAATTCTTTTCAGAGTATAAGCTTGACAAACATTCAGAATTGTAATGTATGAGTCACGAAGTCTGAGCCATTGTTTCAAGTATGGATCACCTTCAAGTAGATCTTTATGTCTAGCAACCTGCAGTAGCAGTTTTTTTTTTTGGTCTCAAGACAGTTAGCTCTCAATTGTTCACCAATAGCCCACAAATCCTTGGATACCAGTAATTTGTCATACATAGCAGCAATTCTTGGATCACCCTTTCCCAACATTGCAGTGGCTTCAACAAACTGAACTTCACCACCAAACGCAGTCCATACAAGCCTCACAGCAACTCCCGGTGTGGAAATACGGTCTGTAGCTTCACTGTCATCAAATTTAGGAGGCTTGAGAACTTTTTAGCCATTGCCCATTCCTCATCCAGAACAGAAACATAATCTCCATGTGCATCTTCAGGTTCTACAAGTTCATTCATGTTAAATCCTTTGATTACTCCCTTGGATGCCTTCAGTTTAGGAGACTCACAGCCCTGAGTTTTTTCACAGTGGGGATTGTGGTAAATGGGCCGATCATTGTTGGGACATTCAGATGTGCCATTAGAACCCTGTTCTTGGTAAATGCAACAATCTTATAAACATACTTAGTCAAGAGCTGGAAATTTGAAATTAGAAATTTTATCTCGGGTCTCAACATACACATGGGTTCTCCACGGTAAGTACGTTCTTCCACCTTCCGGTGCCACAACTCAAAGAAAATAACTTCTTCTGATGATTTTAAATCAACCTCACTTAAAACAACATACATAGATGTGGACGAAACATTTTCAAATTGGAGATTTGGAGCAATGGGTACTAAACCCTCTCTCAATTGGAGAGTAGTTCCTGATTGAAATATCCTTGACAGTTCATTTTCTTTTTCTATGGCCAAAGCACAAATTTTCTGTACCTCAAGTCAAGTAGAAAGTCTACTGACAATACCACGGGCCATTTTGGAAGACACTCCACCCACTGGTCCCACCTCCTCTTCAATTTTTCTTGCTTCCCTATCCACTATGGCATGCAGTTCTTTGTACTGAACAGTACCACTGAGAAGCCTACGGCTGAGAGAGATGCGATAACAAAGAACATCCACTCGTTGAGCATCCTTTGCAATTAGTAACGGTTTTCTCCAGCATCCAATCAGTCCATTGACTTTTCCGCAAGACATGCAACAGTAGCTTCCATCGAAATCCCATCCTTCAACATTCGAGATCTCTCATACTTGAGTGCACATTTAGCATGACATGAGAAACCACAAGATTCCCCAGCATATGGGGGCTCTGAGGTACATACTAGCCAAAGACTGGGATCCTTGTTTTCATCAAACTGGTGGTAAATGCAACAAGAGCATCGCTTGCAAAATCTATCGTGTGAGCTTAAAACAGCTCTACCAGCTGATTTTTTGCAAAATAAGGCATCATCATGAATTTTTTCATCAAGGATTGATGATATATGTGTAACAGCTGGTAGTCATGATGGATGTTCCTTCTTCCTCTGCCTCCTAGATATGTTCTGAGTGTTAGATTTTGACAGACCAGTATACTTCTTTTCCTTGTGATGATTCCATGTATCCACTACATAACTCATGATTTCGTGGAGAAGGGTGCATTTTTGTTTAAAACATGTACATACTGAATGGCTCATAAGTATGAATATCACAAAGCTTATTATCATTTTATGAAATAGATAATAAAATTTTCAATAAAACGCCATTTGGACATTCTGTCATCAGAAATTAAAATGCTGCCAGTTCAGAATATGCTGCCAGCTGTAAGAATTCACCATATAACATATACTCTTTTGCACATACATGGGCTCATAATAAATGAATGAAAATTTTGATGATTTTAGGTAACAAAGGAAACCCTAATGGCTATCAATCAACCATAAAGTATAAAACAAAGCAAAATGAAAACAATAAAAACAAGTCATAATCAAAAATTTAAAAATAAACAAGTGAAACAACCCTAGAGATAACATCTGGCTCTGTCTGGGGGCAAAGTTTTCTAGAGAAACTTTGAGAACAAGTAGACCTGTGCCTTTCCAATGAAACCATCTCTGATAACTACACCCTGTCCTACCATTCACTGCTTTTGAAAATACCGGTGCCTTGTTTCCATTGGGCTGGAGTCTTCATCAGAAATCTCTGCTACTTAACAAACCACTGACTGAATCTTTAAACTACTCTGCAAATTGACTAATTCTGATCATACTGTACAAAATTTATAGAAATGCTTGAAGCATCAAGCTTATTTATTTACAGTTCCTGCACTAATCAAAACTACTTTCTTTTTATCAAGTAAAATCATGCTTCCAGTGAAGCCATACAAGTATCTGAATACTTAATGAAAATCTTGATCTGTGTATTAGCAAAATGAAAATAGGAACAACAATCATCATCTGTCTGCAATTTTGATTTTCAAATTTATCATAAAATGTATACTGAGACCTTGAATCGATAAATTCCTTGATGTAGTCAGCTACCGGGTCATACCATTTTCTCAGTTGTGGATTATCAAACTCGTCCTTATTCTTAATCCTAATATCGAAATACAGCTGAAAAGGGCTTTGAAATGACAAATCTTGTATTTTGACCTCTAAAGCTTCAATCTCTTTCTCAATATGTGTAACAAATTCTTTTAAAACGATGACTTTAGATTCTGAGTTACATGAGCTTGAATTTAGATAAGAAGACAAAATGGAAGAAAAATTTTCATCTTTTTCTTCATCAATGCTCATATCACTCCATTCCTTGAAATTTTTAATGGAAAGAGAATCTGCCCTAACCTCTGTCTTTTCCATCCATGTCTTTAGAAATATAATCCAAAACCCTATTAATGATCTAATTGACCCAATAGACAAATCTTCAACCCAACTTTTACACTCCCCCTGTAATAAATCATAGAATAAGCTAATGAAGACATCTTCATGTTTAACTCTGAGTAACTCTATAAAGTCACGGAAATTAGATATGTGTTTCACAGCTAAACTCAGATCTTCTCCATTGAATTTAGGACCATTTCTCAACAAATATTCATCCATTTTTCTATCTGATGACTTTCCTACATGACTGGTTGTAAAATTCATTTCAAAAGAAGGGAAAAGACAACCTTCATTTGATACAAACAATCTGACATTTGAGCTGCTCAAAGACTCCATATAATCAACAAACGGATCAATAAAGCTATAAGGAAATACCGTTTGCTGAAGATTAAAATATCTTTGTATATCCTCTTCCTCATAATGGCAGCCACTTTCAGCTACCTGCAAATTGAATTGCAAATATGGCTGCTCATTGTCTTCCACAGCTTCAGGATGGTTGATTTCCACAAAATGTTGTTCCTCATCAAAATTTGATTCATAGTTTTCATACATCCATTGGCTGCTCCTCAAATTCACAACAGGTGGTGTAGGGATATGCTCTTTTTCATATGAATACTCATCATAGTTTGGGATATCTTCAGAGTGAATCGACTGATGCTGATCCAAATCTAGAACTTCATTGTCTTCATCATAAAATGGAGCATTCTGATTAATTTCTAAAGATGAAGATTTTTGTTCTATGATGCTATCATCAACTTCAATATCAGAATTTTGAAAAATTTCTTGTTGCAAAACCAAATTAGAGGTAGATAATGGATCTTCTTCCTCCTTCATATCATAACCACCAGCTTCATCTTTACTATTGGAAAAATCTGCTTCTAAACTCTGCATATATAATGCATATACCCTACAGCAATCCTCAAAAAGGCACTCATCTGGGTAAATCCTCTCACAATATGAATAAAAGGCATCATGAAAATCTTTCAAAGAGGAAATACTGGAAGGAGGAAGAGTTATGTACCATTGTCTCGCACGACCATCTAATGAATACATAAACATCTTCATCAATACATCTTCATGATGTATACTCAGCTGATCCATGTATTGATGAAATTTAATTACATGATGTGCCAGATTGTCATCTTCCTTTTCTTCAAATCGGGGAAGAAAATATCCCCATTCATCTATGGTAGGTACTGTATGTGGAAAGCCAGGAACATCTGAGAAATTGAACGGAGCAAATCTCAGTGCCAACATAGTTTCAAAACGCTTTGACATCTTGTAAAATCGCCTCTGGATTCTTCAAACATGGAGTCGCCCGGTGAATAAATCTGTAGTCTAACTAATGCCCTGCTCCTATCCACCATCAAGAGCTGGATCTGATCTTTGTCATTCTTTCCCGGGGAAGATATCTTCACTCCTCCGTCCTCGACAACGGCGCCAAAAGATGTTATCCCTAAAGTTGAACCTAGACTACAGGGGTTCAGGCTTAAGGAAATCTTGCTCAGAAATGTACAAATCAAAATGAAATCAAAACTGAGAATCAAACTGATATACAATCAAAGCTATGGAAAAATTTGCACCACTATCACTGTAACAGGATGGTACTAATATAAAGGATGTGAATAAAATCAAACAATCATTGAAAAACTGGACTAGTATGAAATCAAGGCTGTTTTGTACAGATTACACAATCATCACTGCACTACACTGGTATATATAAGATTTATAAGAAAAACATAACACTTTTGAAGAGATAGGCTGGTGTGAAATCAGAGCTACAAATTACTCCACATAAACTGTATAACATAGGATACAACACAGAGTTCAATATCAAGGTCACTATGATCATGAAGACAAAAAGTGAAACTGCCACTGTCTATAAAAATATAAGGACAATTGTCTCTTATGATAAGAATTATTGCAATGGGATGTAATGGACCATATGCATAACAAAATTATCAGAAAGAACAATTCATAACATACAGAAGCAAATCATCATCATGTTTCATTCAAAAATAGAACATGTACAGAAGTTGCATCAATTCTATGTCATACAGGCAGTGCTCTAAAACAGGGCTTGCATTCTCCAAAATTTTCCAACCAGTCCCCTGCTTCCTTATCAAAGGAAGAACTCTCCCCTCTACTGAGAGCAAGAGATATCTTTAAATACAAAATATTGTTTATCTAAGATAACCATAAGTTCCTACTTCTATGGATCGAGCCCTTCCCAAAATAGAGAAGTAAATCTCTTTTAAAACTTTTTGCCTTCATTATTTGGGGCTCGTTTTGATTTTCTGCTTGAAAAATAGGATCTAGAATTAATACTCTACCATTTGGTGTTTGCGTTGACACTTGGGCTTCTCAACTTTCCCGTGTAACTATTATCATTCTCTTGATGATCTGCACGAAGCTGTGCAACTAAATCTGCACTGTCCAATCCAGCATTATCTGCTATAATAGTTGGAATTGCTCTTCTTTGACCAGGCCATCTGAAAAAGCTCCCGAACCATTCGATCACCCTCACATTAATTCAGCTACTGGTTTGGTTGAACTTTCCTTCGACAAATGAGGCCTAAGATTAACATGATAGTTGGGGTCTCTAATTCTTTTCAGAGTATAAGCTTGACAAACATTCAGAATTGTAATGTATGAGTCATGAAGTCTGAGCCGTTGTTTCAAGTATGGATCACCTTCAAGTAGATCTTTATGTCTAGCAACCTGCAGTAGCAGTTTTTTTTTTTTTGGTCTCAAGACAGTTAGCTCTCAATTGTTCACCAATAGCCCATAAATCCTTGGATACCAGTAATTTTTCATACAGAGTAGCAATTCTTGGATCACCCTTTCCTAACATTGCAGTCGCTTCAACAAACTGAACTTCACCACCAAACGCAGTCCATACAAGCCCCACAGCAACTCCCGGTGTGGAAATACGGTCTGTAGCTTCATTATCATCAAATTTAGGAGGCCTGAGAACTTTTTAGCCATTTCCCGTTCCTCATCCAGAACAGAAATAGAATCCCCATGTGCATCTTTAGGTTCTACAAGTTCATTCATGTTAAATCCTTTGATTACTCCCTTGGATTCCTTCAGTTTAGGAGACTCACAACCCTGAGTTTTTTCACAGTGGGGATTGTGGTAAATGGGCCGATCATTGTTGGGACATTCAGATGTGCCATTAGAACCCTGTTCTTGGTAAATGCAACAATCTTATAAACATACTCAGTCGAGGGCTGGAAATTAGAAATTAGAAATCTTATCTCGGGTCTCAACATACGCATGGGTTCTCCACGGTAAGTACGTTCTTCCACCTTCCGGTGCCACAACTCAAAGCAAATAACTTCTTCTGATGATTTTAAATCAACCTCACTTAAAACAACATACATAGATGTGGACGAAACATTTTCAAATTGGAGATTTGGAGCAATGGGTACTAAACCCTCTCTCAATTGGAGAGTAGTTCCTAATTGAAATATCCTTGACAGTTCATTTGCTTTTTCTATGGCCAAAGCACAAAGTTTCTGTACCTCAAGTCAAGTATAAAGTCTACTAACAATACCATGGGCCATTTTGGAAGACACTCCACCCACTGGTCCCACCTCCTCTTCAAGTTTTCTTGCTGCCCTATCCACTATGGCATGCAGTTCTTTGTACTGAACAGTACCACTGAGAAGCCTACGGCTGAGAGAGATGCGATAACAAAGAACATCCACTCGTCGAGCATCCTTTGCAATTAGTAATTGTTTTCTCCAACATCCAATCAGTCCATTGAATTTTTTCGCAAGACATGCAACAGTAGCTTCCATCAAAATCCCATCCTTCAACATTTAAGATCTCTCATACTTGAGTGCACATTCAACATGACATGAGAAACCACAAGATTCCCCAGCATATGGGGGATCTGAGGTACATACTAGCCAAAGACTGGGATCCTTGTTGTCATCAAACTAGTGGTAAATGCAACAAGAGCATCGCTTGCAAAATCTATCTTGTGAGCTTAAAACAGCTCTACCAGCTGATTTTTTGCAAAATAAGGCATCATCGTGACTTTTTTCATCAAGGATTGATGATATATGTGTAACAGCTGGTAGTCGTGATGGATTTTCCTTCTTCCTCTGCCTCCTAGATATGTTCTGAGTGTTAGATTTTGACAGACTAGTATACTTCTTTTCCTTGTGATGATTCCATGTATCCACCACATAACTCATGATTTCGTGGACAAGGGTGCATTTTTGTTTAAAACATGTACATACTAAATGCTCCATAAGTATGAATATCACAAATCTTATTATCATTTTATGAAATAAATAATAAACTTTTCAATAAAATGCCATTTGGACATTCTGTCATAAGAAATTAAAATGCTGCCAGTTCAGGATATGCTGCCAGCTGGAAGAATTCACCATATAACATATACTCTTTTGCACATGCATGGGCTCATAATAAATGAATGAAAATTTTGATGATTTTAGGTAACAAAGGAAACCCTAATGGCGATCAATCAACCATAAAGTATAAAACAAAGCAAAATGAAAACAATAAAAACAATTCATAATAAAAAATTTAAAAATAAACAAGTGAAACAACCCTAGAGATAACACCTGGATTATTCATATACTTGCTCACAACTCCCACTACATGTGCAATATCTGGTCTTGTGCACACCATGCCATACATCAAGCTCCCAACCGCTGATGAATAGGGAACCTTGGACATGTAGTCTATCTCTTCCTATGTATCTGGACACCTATCCTTGCTTAGTTTGAAATGGCTAGCCAAAGGTGTACTGACTGGTTTTGCATTCTGCATTCTAAACCTCTACAACACCTTTTCTATGTACTCACCTTGAGACAACGTCAATTTGCGATTTTTCCTATCTCTTGTTATTCTCATATTACCAAGGATTTGCTCTGCAGCACCCAAATCCTTCATCGTAAATGACTTAGCTAGTTTTATTTTGAGCACATTTATATCCTGCATGTTAGACCCTACCACAAGCATGTCATCCACATACAATAACAAGATAATATATCTTCCGTTATCTAGCCTCTTGAAATAAACACAATGGTTAGAATGCCATCTATCATAACCTTGTTTTGTCATAAACTTATCAAATTTTAAATACCACTACCTTGGAGCTTGCTTCAGGCCATACAAGCTCTTCTTCAACTGACAAACCACATTCTCCTTCCCTTTCATCTCATACCCTTGTGGCCACTGCATATAAATCTCTTCCTCCAAATCCCCATGGAGAAAGGCCATTTTTACATCTAACTATTCAAGATGCAAATCTTCTACCACCACTAGACTTAAAATAGTTCTAATTGAAGTCATTTTAACAACAGGAGAAAATATTTCATCAAAGTCTATACCTTTCTATTCTGCAAACCCCTTTACAACAAGTCTAGCCTTTTACTGCTTCTTTCCTCCATCTTCTTCCTTCAACCTATAAACCCATTTATTCTGCAATGCCCTTTTTTCTGTAGGCAACTTAACCAGATCCCAAGTCTGGTTTCTTACCAATGAGTCCATCTCCTCATCCATGCCTTGCTGCCACTAATTTCTAGTTTCTACCTGCATTGCTTATTCAAAGCATTCTAGCTCACCAGAATCAGTCGTCAATAAATAATACAATGAAGGAGAGAATCGTTTAGGGGGTCTACTTAACCTGGTAGAATTTATTACAGTTGCAGGAGTTTCAATTACCTGCTGCTGCTCATTTTTTTCTGGTACTTTTGGAACTTCATTTTCTTTGATTTCATCAAGCACTATGTACTCTGTGTTTTCCTTTTCTTCTTTCTTTCCCTGAAACTGATCTTTGTACATGACCTTTTCATTGAATACTACATCTCTACTCCTAATGATTTTGCAATTTTTAAGTTCCCATAAGCGATAACCAAAATCATCAACCCCGTATCCAATAAAGGTACATTTCTTGGATTTAGCCTCAAGCTTTGTTCTATCATCTTTATCAATATGGATAAATGCTTCACAACCAAAAGTTCTCATAAATGAATATTTTACCTGTTTACCTGTCCATTCCTCCTTTAGAATGCCACCATCCAAAGTGCTTAAAAGCCCTCTGTTTATTAAATAAATAGCAGTGTTTACAGCATCAGCCCAAAACTGTAAGGGAAACCCTGCATGCAATCTCATACACCTTGCATGCTCCATGATCGTTCTATTCATCCTTTCTAACACATCATTTTCTTGGGGTGTTCCAAGGACTATCTTCTCTCTACGAATCCCATTGTGTGAACAGTAACTGTCAAACTCCTTGCTGCAGTACTCGCCTCCATTATCAGATCTGAGACATTTCAACCTTTTTCTTGTCTCATTCTCAGCCAAATTTTTCCACTTCTTAAAAGTATCAAACACATCAGATTTCTATCTAATGCAATAAACCCAATTTTTTCTAGTTGCATCATCAATAAAAGTAACATAATAATGAGACCCACCAAGAGATTGTACCTGAGCTGGTCCCCATACATCTGTATGGACAAGCTCTAACTTTTCACTCTTATTTTTTTTCTCAACCCTGAGAAATCTAACTCTCTTCTGTTTTCCATAAACACAGTTCTCACAGAATTCCAAACTTACCTGCTTCAGATCAGGAAATAGTTTCCTTGAGTGGAGAATCTGCATCCCCTTCTCACTCATGTGGCCAAACCTATGATTCCACAATGCCGCACCTGTTTCTATGGAAGCTACAAAGATAGAATAATCAGTATTATGAGGACATAAATATAACGTACCTATCCTATCTCCTTTTGCAATTACCATTGATCCTTTAGTGATCTTCCACCACGTTTCTCCAAATGTAGACAAACAACCGCTATCTCCCAACTGCCTTGTTGAGATCAGATTTCTTTTCATAGAAGGAATGTGCCTTACATCCTTTAGTAGCCATTCACTTCCATTATATAACTTGATCCGTACCATACCCTTTCCAACAATTTTACATGGTTCATCATCCCCCAATAACACATGCCCAAAATCACCTTAAACATAATCATGAAATAATTTACTATGGGGTGTAGCATGACATGAAGCCCCTGAATCTACTATTCAGTAATCACTAGTATTATCTAATGCAAGAATCAAAGCATCTTGTAACACATCACCTGCTACATTCGCTTCCTAAGTAGTCTTTTGTTGTCTGTCTCCTTTTTTCTTTGGAGCTCTACAATATTTCTTCAGATGTCCTTTCTTACCACAGTTCCAACACTCTATTTTTCCAAACCTGGACTTGGATCTTCCATTTTTAGACTTGCTACGATTTCTTGGGCTCCTTCCTTTCTCGTTTTATCTCCCTTTGCTCTCCATGGTCAATGCATTACCTGATGTCTCACCTATTATTTTTCTTCGCATTTCCTCGCTAAGAATAACACCAACAACATCATCAAATTTAAAAGTGTTTGAACTAGGGACAGAGTTACTTACAGCCATGACCAAGCTCTTCCAACTTTCTGGAAATGAGCACAAGATTAGAAGAGCCCTAACCTCATCATCAAATTTCACTTTTACAGAACTTAACTAACTGGTAAGTGTATTAAACTCATTTAAATGGTCAGTAACAGATCCACCTTCCGACATCTTCATATTAAATAAACGCTTCATTAAAAATACCTTGTTAGAAGCCGAGGATTTTTCATAGAGCTTACTCAATGTGCTCATCACACCCTCTGTTGTTTTTTTCTTTTGAAATATTGAAGGCCACCGACGAATCTAGGCACAGCTGTATTGTTCCCAATTCCTTTCTGTCAAGAACCTCCCATTCTTCATCCTTCATAGCCACTGGTTGTTTTTCTTTTATGCCCAACAGTAGGTACAGATGCTTCTGGTACATATAGTCCTCCATTTGCATCTTCCATAACTGATAGTTTTGGCCATTAAATTTCTCAACCCTAAACTTTCCTTCTTCCACCATTGCTTCCACTTGAACCAAGAACCCTTCTTTCCTGTGAGTTTACCAACCAAATAGACCTTTTGGCTCTAATACCAATTGTTAGAAAACAGGACCGCAGAGCAATAACATATATACAGTTAAAGCAATAAACAAGATGCAAAACACATTAAAACATTACAGAGAGACACAGATATAATGTGGTTCACCCAAACGATGGGTTACATCCACAAAGAAATTGTCAGTCCTTTTATTACAGTCCAAAAAGATGAAGGGATACACCCTGCAGCAAAACCGCTGCACTTCCTCTTCACGCTCTCACAGTCTCTCTTCCAATACAATACAATACCATACATAGTTGTGTTACAATGATTTATTTTATAGGGTAAATACCATGGGAAAATACTACGGTTAACCCAATACCATGGGTCTGCAAAACTGTTGGCCAACACACATCCCAAAAAAATTTCTCGGGGGCTCCGCCGAACTCCAAGGTAGGGGGAACGAGTGTACAGTACTCCTAGGTTACAATCACAACTGAATAATATCTCTATATCTGGAAGATTAGGCTCCAAAACCAACATCTTTAAGAATATGCTTTAAAAAATGCTTTTCCGAAAGCATCTTTGAAAAGATGCCTTTAGAGATTCCTCATGCCCAAATTTACAAACAATGCATGTCCTGACCAAACCATGAGTAATATTGAAAAGGTCAAAACATAAAAATTCTAGCCCTGATGATACCTTTCCAATGGTACTAACAGTGCCCCAATCCGACTTTGGGATCAAAATTTATCGCAAAAATACCATAATATTCTCTTTTTCTCTCTCATTTTTGCTTTTCTCTCTCTACATTTTTCTTATTTATGATACATTTTAGAAGAGGGTAGAATGTTATGTGTCCATCACCAAAGAATAAGAACAACAAAAGACATCATGCCTATCTAGCTGAAGATGAGGATGAAGAAGAAGAAAGACCTTGACATAGACTGACAAAAGAAGAATATGTAGAAGAATATGTACTATTCTCTGCACTCTCTAGGTCCGTAACACCTGGAGAAGATACATAGCTAATTTATAGTGGTTCTTCAAAGCACTTGACAGGGAAGAAGCAACCTCTGTCAAGACTTGAAGAAAACAACTCTCCCTAGAAAGTGTCATTAGGAGATGACTATCAATATACCATCAAAGGTATTGGTGAATCAAGCTACAATCTTGAATCTGGGACTTCCATGAAGATGAAGGAAGTAATGTATGTACCAGGTTTGAAAAAGAACTTACTTTTCATCTCAGCTCTAGATAAGAAAGGATATAGAGTTGTTTTTATAGATGGACAAGTATTTATGTGGTCCAAAGGAAAGACACTTGAAGATGATGTGGTCATTGGAGAAGAAGAAGCAGGACTGTACAAACTCAAAGGACATCCAAAGACAACCCTTATCCATGAAACTAGAAGCTCAAGTGAACTATGGCATAGGAGGATTTCTCACATCAACTACAAAGCACTTGCCTATGTGAGAAAGGTGGTAACAGGGTTACCAGATCTTAATATTGATCATGAGGTAAATTGCAAAGGATTTGCAAGAGGAAAGAACATCAAGAATCCCTTTTTGAAAAGTGAAACAAAGACTAAAGGTACATTGGAATTAATTCATTCTAATGTATGTGGTCCTATTCCCTCCATACTGTTAAGTAGATATGAATATTATGTCAAATTTACTGATAACTATTCAAGAAATTCATGGATATACTTCTTGAAAAACAAAAGGGAAGTGTTCGAGAAATTCAAGGAATTCAAAGCCTTGATAGAGAACCATTTAGGAAAAGAAGAATCAAGACAATGAGATCAGGTAATGGTGGAGAATACACTTCAAAGGAAATTGAAGCATTTTTCAAGGAGGATAGAATCAAGAGGGAACTAACCACTCCCTATAATCCTCAATAGAATGGTGTTGCGGAAAGAAAGAATATAACTATTATGGAAGCAATGAAAACAATTATTCATGACCAAGACCTCCCTGTGCACCTATGGGATGAAGCAATAAGAACAACTGTATATGTGCATAATAGATTATCTCATAGTGCTCTTGGATTCAAAACTCCTAAAGAGATGTATACATGAAAGAAACCTGAAGTGAGCCATCTCAAACTATTTGAATGTCCAGTAATGTACATATTCTGAAAGAGAAGAGAACCAAGTTGGATCCTTCTAGAAAGAAGGGAATATTTGTTGGATACTATGAAGTCTCCATATCCTTCAGGATATACATTTAAGGATTCCAATATATCAATATTAGTAGGGTTTTAACATTTGATGAAGAGACAACTATTAAGAAATACAGAAGGTGTTATCTTGAAGAAGTACATGAAGAGGATGTACCTCCCAGAAAGGTAGAAGTTGAAACCTCTCCTGAAATAGTAGCATCTGAAGATCATGATGTGCTAGAACTTTAGGAACCCCCTACTACGGATATCTATCGAAAGAGAAAACCTGCTTGGGTAAGAGAAATAATACAAGAAGCAGAGAGATATGGAACTCTAGAAGGATCCACAAGAACAAGCAAAATATCAAAGCCATACTCCAGTTATGTAGCTTTGATGTGTGACCTTGTAGATCAAGAACCTAGCAACTATGAAAAATTTGCTCAGAAGAAAGAGTGGCCAGAAGAAATGAATGAAGAATACTAGTCAATAATGAAGAATGATGTTTGGGATATATTACCCAAACCAAAAAACAAAAGTGTGGTATATTCAAAATGGATCTACAAGATAAAACATGTTGTTGATGGAAGTATTGAAAATTACAAGTCAAGATTTGTGGCTATAGGATTCTCTCAGAAAGAGGGGATTGATTATGAAGAAACATTTTCTCCGGTAGCAAGGTACACTTCCATCATAACCATCATGGAACTTGCTTCCATGATGAAGTGGTATCTACACCAAATGGATGTAAAGACAAAATTCCTGAATGGTATGATTGAGGAAGAGGTTTACATCAAACAACCATAAGGATATGAAGTTGGAGATAGAGTGACTCATGTATGTAAGTTGAAAAAGGCTTTGTATGGATTGGAGCAAGCTCCTAGAGCTTAGTATGGTAGAATAGATAGATTATTGACAAGCTTGGGCTTTACCAAGAGTAAAGTTGATTCTAACCTTTACATGAAGGTTATGGATGATGAACCAATAATACTATTGCTATATCTAGATGATCTATTTCTGACTCGAAATGAGAAACATATCATAGAGAGAAAGAAGAAGCTGGCTGAAGAATTTGAGATGAAATATCTTGGATTGATGCATTATTTCCTTGTGTTGGAGTAGGGTCCTGTAGCTACAGAAAAAGATGCTATTTTGGTAGTTAGACAGTTTTGGCAGAGATACAAGAGGTAAAGCTACGACACCGTAGCAGGTTTCTAGCTGCAGATCAGAGCCGAAAACCATGACTGTTGGGACAGAGAAGTCAAGGAAGATGACAATACCTGAGCGGCGGAGAAGAGAGAGCTCAACCACTGTATTGAAGGCAGCGGTGAAGATAGGAGGGCTCAGCTACCCTCATAAAGGAAAAGGAGCGACAAGGTCGAGGTATTGAAGATGAAGGACAGAAGAAGGGAAGCAGCACCGGTACCCATGGTCAGCGCTGGGAAGCATGGAAGACTGCAGAGGAGCTGTGGTAAAGGGAAGCAGTGCAGAGTACCCATGATCAGTGCCGGGAAGCATGGAAGACTGCAGAGAGCAGTGGTGTGATGAAAAGCGGCTACTTCAAAGTACAGATATGACGACTATCACTAGTTAGGGTTTGGGGATTACTGTTGGGACATGCCCACAGTGTTGTAATGGCGAGACCTTCGGGCCGCCTATAAAGGGATATATTTTGTATTGTAAAAGGGTTGGCAGGTTGGCGAGTTGGGTGAGTAGTTAGTTAGTTAATTAGCTGCTCAGTGAGCCCATAGAATATTGTAAGAGCTGAGATCTGGTTCTGTTATTAGTCTGTAACTATCTTATTGTAACCAGTAGCAGATTTTGTGTATGTATGTAACAATCCGCAAGGATTGACATAGATTGAGGGGAAGAGTATATTGTAAGAGAGGCAATATATATAGATAGAAAAGAGATATAAGAGAGAAGGGCTCCAGGCTGTGTGTGGAGTTACCCAGAAGATCTCTAGCTGCATATGCGGTGCAGCAGAACTATGTTTACCTTCCCCAAGTTATAATAGAGAAACACAGTTCTGTGGACGTAACTTCCACCCTGGAAGTGAACCACGTAAAACCTGATTGTTATGTGATTGACTCATGTGTTGTGTTTACTTGTTATATCTGTTATTCTGCACATGAATTTTGCTTACAGTAGATATATGTATGTGTTATTCGGTTCGCAGCATTATAGAAGGATAACTATAAGTCGAAATCTTTAAGTATTCTGTATAAGGGTTTGCCTATGTTCCTCTCTAGACAGTTAATAATCGTAGTGTTAAACAGCCCTGTATGTTGAGTCCTGCAAGTCGGACGCAAGTAATGCTAAGTGCGTTGAGATACCGCGGTAGGATATCGCAGGGAGGTGATATCGCACCGACAGAGGAGCTGTGGTGCGCGAAACTGCAGGTTAAGGATCTAGCGTAGGAGGAAGTTACGTGTTTCCCGGGGCCAACGATGTGACAAGGCTAGAGTCGTTACGAGTAGAAGAGACCGTGTGATACAGAAAGAGAGGTCTCGCGGCTAGAAGAGCTGCGAGTCGTAAGTAGGATGCCGCAGAACCTCGTCCAAGACATTTGATTCCTTGGCCAACCCATTAGAGTCACTTCGGGTGAGACTGTGAAGAACCTTGATAATCCCATTACAAGAGCAGTGGACTTCTGGCTTGCGAGTGTGCTACAAGGCTTCGTTACAGAGTTTGCAGTTGATCAAAGAAAAAGCTTCAGTGAGGCTGAGCAGTACTTCTTCAAAGGATATCGCGGTAAGTACCTAAAATCTTTAAATTTGTCCATTAATAAGCTCTTACATGAAAAAGGAACCTTAGACATATTATTAGATGAATAAGCTAAGTAAAGTGCAATGTCACAAGAGTTTAACAATGATTTCGATGACATTGGATGCACACGTAGTGGAAAGAGATATAAAGTAGATTCCAGATCTCCCATATTTGAAAACAGCTCAGATAATAGTAGAGAACAGAGTCACAGTACTACAGACAGAATAGAAGGGGGTATCCCTTACCACCCTTATACTCCTCAGAAACAGACCGGGACTCAGAACAATCCTGTAGGAACTCCATCTAGTAGTTCCCATATAGTACCTACACCACCGAGTGGTAGTAGCACATCCAATCAACATCCACCACGTAGAAACAGAATGGGGGATGACATGAAGCTACCTATCTTTAAAGGTACAGGAGCAGAAGACCCAGAACAACATTGGTTCCTATGTGAAGCAGTATGGACTATTAAAGGAATCCAAGATGATAACATTAAACTTGTGCAGTTGGTCACCACACTAAGGGAACGAGCTTTAACATGGTACATGAAGTATGCTGCCACACCCAAAACACTTGTCCAGGTTAGGACCGCCATGATTAAGAGTTTAAGAAACCTAAGTCTGAGTCACAGTGCATTACAGAGCTCAAATACATTAAACAGTTACCTACAGAGTCAGTGTGGGACTTTGATCAGAAGTTCAAAGCCCTTATAGACCAAGTCAGTTTTGAGTTTGCGCCAAAGCATCATAAGGAATGGTTTATTGTAGCGCTGCTCCCTCACATCAGAGTGCCACTAATGCAGCAGAAACTCCAGACGCAGGATGACGCGTTGGATATGGCAATGAAACTAGAGGCTTCACCTCTAGCGGAGACCAACACGGGTATGACAACGCTACAAAACCAGTTGGCTAATCTCACGTTACAGTTGCATGAGCTTAAGAAAGGGAAAGATGTTATGCAAGACATATGGTGCGTAAGGTGTAAAGCACAAGGCCATACTAAATAAAACTGTCTAGTATTTGTAGAGTATATAGCGACCAGGGCTCCTAACCCCCTACCATAGACCCACAGGCCGTGGTGTGAAATATGCAAAACAAGAGGACACCCACCTCAGCAATGCCCTCTACTTCAGAAGTACATGCAGACACCTAAGAACTTATATTGCGTCTTCTGCAAGTCCGTAGGCCATGATGAACACGATTTCCGAGCCTATGATCTCATGGTTGGGAGCAAGCAAGATTTATACAGAGTCCTATCAGAGACATAGGGTCTTGCAGCAGGACCATAGCATGATCCAGCTCAGGGAGGCCGTGGCGGAGGATTCAGAGGACGAGGACGTGGAGGAGGCTTTGGCCATGGAGAAGGCTTTGGCTGTGGTCGCGGACCGATCACTTGTTATAACTGTGGAGTTGTAGGACATTATGCTAGGGACTGTCAGAGCCCCACCACCACATGTAATTATTGCAACTCCTATGACCACACCATAGAAGAATGCCCTGTTCTGATAGCTAAGATTAGAGAACCTAAGCCAGCAGTAAACCAGAATATTCAGTTCATTGCTGCTGAGCAGGAAGAGCCAGAACCAAGAGTCAATATAGTGACTCATAGCGGTGCTTCCACCAGTGGGACATCGCAGGATATTGAAAAGAACACAGGTCCGGAGCGGGTGCGTAGAGCTACTAATAAAGCAACACCACTTGACCTACATAAGAACAAAGAGGTATTTCAGGAAGCTAAAACTTTCTTTGATGACCCTACACAATTAGGATCGCAGATACCACCGTCTAGGGGCGTATCGCAGCAAGCACCTTGTGGCGTTAGCACTATATAGATACCGCAGGCTACCACATCGGGAAGATGCGACGAGAATGAATCGACAGGAAGCGTACAAGCCTTCCTGCGCAGTTGCTTGAAACTTGTGAGAAATGAAAAAGCTATTGGAGAACTGCAGTGCATCATAGATCAGTGTTAGCCATCTTCTTCTGAGAACAGTGCATAGCGTGCTGTTCATAGTATTATGGGACATACAAGGACAGGAAGAGAAATGAAGCTCACAGCACAGGTTGGAGAATTTGAAATGGATGAGGTAGTCCTAGATCTAGGATCAGAGGTAAATGTTCTGACTAAGCAGACATGGGAACAGATGGGTAGCCCTAAGTTAGTCAGATCGCCTATCCATCTGAGATTAGCTAATCAGCAGCAAGTATCACCCCTGGGTCGATTATCGCAGGTGCCAGTTGACATTGACGGAGTTCATAGCTCTACGGACTTTGAAGTTATAGAAATCATTGGCGATAGTCGACCATATCTAGCATTGCTAGGCATTGATTGGGAGATCGGTAACATGGCCGTTATCGACCTTATAAAGAGAAGACATATGACCTTTGAGGACGCGCAAATCCGGGTCATCGCACCGCTGGATCCTCTTCAGGGTCCTAGATATATTGAACCTATCCGAGCAGAGGAAGAGGCACGTAACATGGAGAGTCTCTATCAGATGAATGCGAACCAGAGTGACTACATCAATCCAACTGTGGAAGGGAACATTAGTTGGCGATGCGACAACTCATGCGCATCGGATTCGGATGTTGGTCTAGAGAACTGGCAGAACAGACTCTATGAAGTCTCAGTGTACAGATGTGCGTACATGACTAAGTCACTGCGATGGATTGGCGCAGAGATCAGCGAGATTCCAACATTTCATGGTCTATCATATATCCAGGACTTTCTCACGCAGTTCGAACAACAAATTCCTCACGAGCAGAGGATCACAGCTATGGACCTTGCAGTACAAGCCACACCTGCAAGATGGTGGTTTGCGCATAAAGAGAATATCGCATCATGGGACGATCTTAAAAGGTTGATGGCGATCAGATTCTCTACCGACAGAGAGTATGTCCAGCAGTGGTATACAGGAGAAAGTGACCCCAGGTCACATATTCGGACATGTGAACAGAATTGGTCAGACATTCCCAAGGATGAATGGGTTCACCGATTCATTCACACTTTGGATACAGTTCCAAGGAACTGGTACACAGAGACTGAACTGCACAAGGGAACGACTACATGGCCGCTTATGGTAGACAGCTTCCTACTCACCTTCGCTTTTGAATCTGAGTATCCAAGTGTTGATAAGGCCTTAGATGTAATAAAGAACAAGATATTTGAGGATTGTACTCTACCAGTACATACTCAACCTGAGTAGGCCATCCAGTTAGTAGATGCGCTTGAGTGCTATAATTGTGAAGCAGAGCCAGAGGATGAGGATGACGACCCTCGCAACATCAATATTCCGGAGTCAGAAGGGACTCGCGATGTTGATGGACTGAAGCTAGAAATTCCATCGATCACAGAGCCCATCAAGACTAAAAATATCAATATTGGAACAGACACAGAACCAAAGTTTGCCTCTATTGGAGATTATTGGGATGATAAAACAGTAGGACAAATTGCAGACTTACTACATGACTATCAGGACCTATTCCCCACCAAGTTCACAGAGATGAAGGGAATAGTTGGAGACCTGGGAGTAATGAGGATACCATTGAAGGAGGATGCTAGACCAGTCAAGCAGCGTCCTTATAGATTAAATCCGCGCTACAAAGAAAAAGTTAAGGATGAGATCGATAAGATGCTGGTAGCAAGCATCATTGAACCCGTAGAAGAAAGCGAATGGGTTAGCCCCATGGTCGTATAAGAAAAGAAAACCAAAGGAGACATCAGGATCTGTGTCGATCTGCATAAACTCAACGATGCATCGCTCCATGATCCATTCCCGACACCTTTCATTGATGAAGTTCTAGACAATGTGGGAGGACATGAGGTCTACTCCTTCACTGATGGATTTTCAGGCTATCACCAGATCAGAATCCACCTAGAAGATCGAATGAAGACCACTTTTGCAATAGAATGGGGCTCATTCCAGTATACGGTAATGCCCTTTGGTCTTAAGAATGCACTAGTTATCTTTTCTAGAGTAGTAGTTGCTGTATTTAAAGAATACATCCATAAATTCCTAGAAGTTTATTTTGATGATTGGACTGTATTTGGATTAATTGACAAGCACATAGGAGATTTAAGACTGATGTTAGAGAAATGTAGGTAGTACCAGATTTCTTTAAACTTGAAAAAATGTATATTATATGCGCCATTCGGTATTTTGTTGGGTCACATTGTTTGTAGGAAAGGCTTGATGGTAGATCCCGCAAAGATTGCCATCATTGTAAAACTTCCAGCACCCAACTCAGTCAAACAATTAAGGATAGTACTTGGTCATACCGGGTACTACAAAAAATTTATCAAGGGCTACGCAAAGATTATAGCGCTGATGGAAAATCTATTAAAGAAAGATGTATAATTCCTATGGAATGAGGAATGCCAGCAAAGCCTAGACACACTTAAAGAGAAGATGGTTACAACACCCATCTTAGTCTTTCTAGACTGGAATAAGTCGTTTCATGTACATGTGGATGCATCTGGAATCACACTAGGGATTGTTTTGACGCGACCAAGAGAAGGAGGTATTGATCATCCTATCGCATACTCCAGCAGAAAGCTATCGACGACAGAAAAGAACTACACCACTATAGAAAGGGAAGGCTTAGCTATGGTGTATGCTCTACAGAAATTCAGGCACTACCTGTTGGGTGCCTCGTTCAAGATGTTTATTGACCATTCCACGTTGAAGTATCTGGTCAATAAGCCAGTGTTAGGGGGAAGAATCTGTAGATGGTTACACTTATTCCAGGAATATGATTTTGAAATCATTGTGAAACCAGGAAAATTGAACGCTGGACCTGACCATCTGTCGCGGATAGATTCAGGAGAAGAGCCAAGTAACCTAGAGGACAATTTGCCAGATGCGCAGTTGTTTTCTATCCAGATCACAGATGACTACTATGCTGATATCATTCATTTTCTCACCACAGGATTGGCACCTGTTGAGTTACTAAGCATCAAAAGAAGCAGTTGGTTGTTAAAGCAGCAGACTTCACCCTGATCACAGGACAGTTATACAAGTTAGGTCCAGATGAATTCCTGCGTAGATGTGTGATGCCACATGAAAAAGAGGCTATCATCAGAGAGGCACATTCAGGTACCGCAGGAGGTCATTTCACAGGAAAGCCGACTGCGCAGAAAATCCTAACCGCAGGATTATGGTTGCCTACGTTGCACAAAGACACTAAGGACTTTTGCAGATGCTAGGATATCTGCCAGAGGGTAGGAAAACCTTTGTGACACGATGAAATGCCGCTACGACCACAGATTACGCTGTGCGCATTTGACAAGTGGGCTATAGACTTTGTGGGTCCGATTAACCCACCAGGAAAACGAACTGGTGTGAGATACATCATCGCTGGAATAGAGTACCTCACCAGGTGAGCAGAGGCCAAAGCAGTAAGAAATTGTGATGCTGCTACAGCTGCAGAGTTCCTTTTTGAAAACATCGTCAGTAGATTTGGATGCCCGGTAATTTTGATGAGTGATCAAGGCACACATTTCTTGAATCACACCATTGAAGCTTTGACAGAATAATTCCAGGTACAGCACCATAAGAGCACCCCCTACCACTCGCAAGCTAATGGTACGGTGGAGGCCTTTAACAAGATATTAGAAAATGCTCTTACTAAGATCTACAACATCCAAAGGAATGATTGGGATCTCAGAGTTAACGTTGTATTATGGGCATATAGGACCACATGTAAGAAACTTACAGGACACACACCTTTTATCTTGGTGTATGGCTAGGAGGCTATTATGCCTATGGAGTATATTCTTCCCAGTTTAAGAATTGCTCAGATCACCGGAATGACGGATGCAGACATAGTCAATGAAAGGATAGCGCAGTTGCTTGACTTAGAAGAAGACAGACTCATCACAGGGTTCCATCAGAAAGTGCAAAAGGTACGAGAAAAATATTGGCATGACAGGCACATTAAGAGTAAGACTTTTCAGATCGGAGACCTAGTACTCCTCTATGACAGTAAATTCATTAAGTTTCCAGGGAATTTCAAGACGCATTGGCTAGGGCCATATCAGATACAACAAGTTACAGAGGGAGGTGTCATCACAGGGTTCCATCAGAAAGTGCAAAAGGCACGAGAAAAAGATTGGCATGACAGGCACATTAAGAGTAAGACTTTTCAGATCGGAGACCTAGTACTCCTCTATGACAGTAAATTCATTAAGTTTCCAGGGAATTTCAAGACGCATTGGCTAGGGCCATATCAGATACAACAAGTTACAGAGGGAGGTGTCATTCAGCTCAGTAAACTGAATGGGGAGCTTCTTCCCACATTGATAATTAGCAGTAGGATTAAGCTCTATAGCGACGACCACTCCACCTCTCAGTCCTAGCTTAGATAGCTCATGACGGTTCAGATGTCCAGTGTAGTTGAAAGGAGGCATCGCACCGGGAATTAGTCTACACTGGCAGGTATTCTAAGTATGAGGAATCGCATAAGGACGGTTCATTTTTAAAAAGGGGGCGCTTAAGTTTGTTTTGAGTAAATGATGCGGTGTTGTATCACAGCAACATGATGTTTCTCCGTGCCACGTACCCAGTTTTGCAACCGACAGAGGGCCAGTCAAGTCACCTTCTAACAAGAAGTTATTGAAGAAATGACCGGTATACCTTACCGTAGATTTGGAAGTAGCATACTTAAGTTTTCATATTTGGCAAATCTTCGACGAGACCGGCACCTGTACACACACGATTCGAGGGAAACGTGATCAGATTTTAGCAATTATTGAGGATCGAGATGGCGGTTGTTGTCTCGTCCATGTAATTAATATGACCGACGGGTTCATCCTGGATGACCATTGCGTCCGGGATTGTTGCCTTCGGTATAAAAGCAAAAATTATTCATTCGGGGAGGTTACATTTGCAAAAACCTGAGAGCTATAGAGTCAGCTGCTAAGTCTTCCCTGTGCAGAGCTAATTCCGTTACAGAGTGCTATGATTTCCAGATTTTGAAGCCATTGCCCGTCCACAATACTCCACCCACTGGGTTCTGTCCAAGGAGGAACCTATAGAAGCCATTTTGAAAAGGTTTGAGCGTGGTGGCCTTGCAACTGCCATGATGATGCTGCCCAAGGTTGTGAAATTAGGTGCATCACAGGTCAGACAGCTGCCAAGGATGAAGAGTCAAGCGCAGGATGTAGAAGACATCATCAAAAGCTCTGCCGAAGAGAAGAAGAAAGACGAGCCGATCACTGTAGATAAGAAAGCGGAGCAGAAGAATGATGAGAAGAAATCTCCCGTCAGAAAGAAAGTAAAAAGGAGAAAAAGACGGCAACGGGAGAAGGACGCTGACCTATCTGATCAGCTAAGAGAAGAACAAGAGATTGTTGAGGCAAAGAAGCGGAAATTTGAAGATCAGAGCCAGCATGAATACCTGGAGCGATTTGCTAAGAAAGAAAAGGGAAAAGGACAGCAAATCCAGCAAGCAGAACTCCAGCATACAAACAAAGGCTTGTTCTCGGAATGGAATTCATGGTTTGTATCATGCGCATATGAAAGATTCTGGACTGGCTGAACTGTTTTGAGAAGGCAGGAAGATACAGATTTATATCTTCCTTATAGCACGAGCCCTAGTACAGATAGGGGGGAGTTCTCATGATACCAGGGATTTGAATCCTTATAGTAACATATGGGTTCGCAAGGCCTTGCAAGCGACGAAACTGTGAGCATAACAATAAGGAAAAGTAAGAGAACCCTACGAACTAAGTTAAATAGAAGACACCAGTATTAGTCAAGCTTTGCTTGACTCGGCACAAGAGCATGTCGAAGCGATGCAGAACGAAGTCGCAGGACTCCAAGAAAAGTTGCAACGGACTTCGCAGGAAGCCAAGGAGAAGCTACAGCAGGAGAAGCCCGCTGGTAGTGGCTCGAGGACGAGCCACAAGTAAGTGTTAGGGGACTGTTGGAGTAGGGTCCTGCAGCTATAGAAGAAGCTGCTATTTTGGCGGTTAGACAATTTTGGCGGAGATACAATAGGTAAAGCTACGACGCTGTAGCAGGTTTCTAGCTGCAGATCAGAGCCGAAAACCGTGACTGTTGGGACAGAGAAGTCAAGGAAGACGACAGTACCTGAGCGAAAGAGAAGAGAGAGCTCAACCACTGCATTGAAGGCAGCGGCGAAGACAGGAGGGCTCAGCTACCCTCATAAAGGAAAAGGAGCAACGAGGCCGAGGTATTGAAGACGAAGGATAGAAGAAGGGAAGCAGCGTCGGTACCCATGCTCAGCGCTGGGAAGCATGGAAGACTGCAGAGGATTTGTGGTAAAGGGAAGTGGTGAAAAGTACCCATGATCAGTGCCGGGAAGCATGGAAGACTGCAGAGAGCAGTGGTGTGACGAAAAGAGGCTACTTCAAAGTATAGATATACCGACTGTCACTAGTTAGGGTTTGGGGATTACTGTTGGGACATGCCCACAGTGTTGTAATGGTGAGACCTTCAGGCCGCCTATAAAGGGATATATTTTGTATTGTAAAAGGGTTGGCGGGTTGGCGGGTTGGGTGAGTAGTTCGTTAGTTAATTAGCTGCTCAGTGAGCCCATAGAATATTGTAAGAGCCGAGCTCTGGTTCTTTTATTAGTCTATAACTATCTTATTGTAACCAGTAGCAGATTTTGTGTTATGTATGTAACAATCCGCAAGGATGGACAGAGATTGAGGGGAAGAGTATATTGTAAGAGAGGCAATATATATAGATAGAAAAGAGATCTAAGAGAGAAGGGCTCCAGGCTGTGTGCGGAGTTACCCAGAAGATCTCTAGTTGCATATGCAGTGCAGCAGAACTGTGTTTACCTTCCCCAAGTTATAATAGAGAAACACAGTTCTGTGGATGTAACTTCCACCCTGGAAGTGAACCACGTAAAACCTAAGCGTTATGTGATTGACTCATGTGTTGTGTTTACTTGTTATATCTATTATTCTGCACATGAATTTTGCTTACAGTAGATATATGTATGTGTTATTCGGTTCACAACATTATAGAAGGATAACTATAAGTCGAAATCTTTAAGTACTCTGTATAAGGGTTTGCTTATGTTCCTCTCTAGACAGTTAATAGTCGTAGTGTTAAAAAACCCTGTATGTTGAGTCCTACAAGTTGGACGCAAGTAATGATAAGTGCGCTGAGATACCGCGGTAGGATATCGCAGGGAGGCGATATCGCACCGACAGAGGAGCTGTGGTGCGCGAAACCGCAGGTTAAGGATCTAGCGTAGGAGGAAGTTACATGTTTCCTGGGGCGCGGTGATGCGACAAGGCTAGAGTCGTTGCGAGTAGAAGAGACCGTGCAATACAGAAAGAGAGGTCTCGCGGCTAGAAGAGTTGCGAGTCGCAAGTAGGATGCCGCAGAACCTGGTCCAAGACATTTGAGTCCTTGGCCAACCCATTAGAGTCACTTCGGGTGAGACTTTAGGCTGCTCCGCGGTCTGTCGCCAAAAGGGCCAGTGAACTAGGGGTGTTGTTGGTTAATTATAGTAAACCCGGGTCTGCCCATAACGACCAACACCTTGAGCTGGAAGTGTGGCAGAGCCCACAAGGAATCTTTCTGAACCAAGGAATGTATGCAGTAGAAACCTTAAAAATATTTGATATGTTGGATTGTAAAGCCATGGCCACACCATGGACACCAGTTTTGGCATCATGTAATTATGCACTTTAATTAAAATGAACCCCAACCAGCTATGTCAATGCAACCATATTGAAAAGGGAACAATTTCCTAAGGATAAGGAGGGGGAATTATTGAACCTTGACCCAATGGGGAAAATCCAAGTGTCAACTACCCATTTAAAACTTTTGTTGTTAGTTGGGGTTAGTTATGGCTGGGAAGTGGTGGGTGGTAGGACTGTCAGTCCTTGCCCACATGCACACTCCACCAGCAGGCTCATTCCTTCACGTGGGCAGGGAAAACAGGGGGGGATTCTTCCACTCTCCCACTCTCCATTGTTTTTTTTGCACATCCTCACGCACAGGCTGGTGAATTGCCCATTCTCATGTAGAGATGTTCTCTCTTCATCCTCACACACAGAATTCTGCGTCATTTTACTCACGCAGCAAGCTGGGGAGTCGTTTCTCTGTCACCCATGATTTCCTTGTGGATGAGCCATTCACGATTTCTGTTGTGGGTTTGTGTTTTCCTTACCGATTTGGTGGTCTATGTATATGTTTTTCTCCTGTCCATGCTGAGAGTCTGACTTTCTCTCCCCACTTGGGATTTGTGTAGTTTTTCCCATTACTTCATTGTTGAGATCGAGGCTGTTGTTTTCCCCATGTTTTTGTTGGTTGTGTTTTCTTTTACATCTCGGAGTTGCTATGGGTTATTACGGAGTCATTTTGGCCATGATAGGGCCAAGAATGACTTAGGGATCGGATTTCCCTACCCAAGCTATGAATTGCTTGTTTTGCTGCGTATATGCAGTGGTTGGTCTTCGGACTATGTTGGAGTGGGGCGAAGGCTTGGTTTGCTTGATAAACCTGGTGTGTTTGGGAACCACACGGACAAAGATAGAGGGTTGGATTTCTTCTCCACAACCCTTGAATAGCACTGGAAGGGAGGTCAGGGCATGAGGGACTGTATAGCAGAGAAGGTACTGATTTCCTTGTGTTGGGTGTGTGTGGGTGTCCTAGAAGTCAGGCTAGTTCTAGTGTAGGTGTCCTTAGCTCTTCAATGAGCTCACTAGCTTAGCATTCAACTTTTCCCAGCTCCTTGATGGCCTAATAAACCCAACCGTGTTGGCTTGGTTGTCTTGTTGATGGCCTGATAAACCCAACTGTGTTGGCTTGGCTGAATTGTGTATCCTTGGCTATGTGTAAGCCTGCTTCTTCCTTATTCCTTTGGGAAATCATGCCCAGCTCGGGGGTGGCAGCGTTGTTGAGAGATTAAGGAGCATGTTGGCCCTTGGTTGGGTGGAACATTACAGCAACGTAGCTGGTTGCGAGATGAGTTCTTTATAAGATAAGTATTCTTGACTATTTCGTCTATGCATTCATATTTACTAATAATGAATTATGATGAACATGTTGAATGCTTGAATGTATGGTTTTTCTTCCACAGTATGTTAAACAATTATGCAACTCCGCATGTTTTTACTTCCAAGCATTTTCCTTCAATTTATATGTATGTACATGTTCCTGGGGCTAGTTGCCCGGATGGTTAGTGGTATGGTACCGTCCTCTTCGTCGTTTGGAGGGTCAGGGATGTTATAGACTGGTATCAGAGCTAATGTTGCAGCATGGGCCTAAATGGGCCATGAAGAATAAGCTAGCAGAGGCAGTTTTCCCTCTGCCTAGCAAATATCAGAAATTATGACAGAAAACTTGACAGAAAACTTCCACGAAATTTTCTAAGTGTGAAAACATTGGAAGGCTTAGGCTGAAGCTCATCCGATATCAATGTTATGCATCTAGCAGTTGTGTTACTAACATGTTTGCAGAATCATAGACACCTTCAAGGGCAGTATTCCAGATAGTGTAGTTTGGTAAGTAAGTGGTGGCTCAGCCATGAGAACCCATGACAGATATGATGCTTGGGATTCCTATGAGCATGCGAGAGATGCCATGGGAGAAAATGTTCATAATGGAAATGATGACATAGATTCTAATGGAAGGAGATTCCAAGAGACACCGTCAAATGTTGCAGCCACCATGAGAAGCTTGATTAAAGCCCAGGAAGAGAAGCATCAGTTGAATGCTGCTCTGTTGCAGAGTTTGACAAACTTGCAAAGAAAGATAGACTCTGGACGGGGTACAGCAAAACCAGAAGGCAGTAAGAGCAGTACTAGGAGAAGGAGAAGGACTTCTAGTAGATCATCTAAATCCGAAGAATCTAGCGGGGATTCAAGATCTTCTTCTCATAAAGGAAAGAGAAGGAGACACCATAGGGATCACTCTCGGGATGAATTTAAGAAGGATAAACCTCCTACATTTGACGGTGAGGTAAAGACTGGACAAGAGGCTGAAGCTTGGCTTCTTGGGGTAAAATAGTACTTCCAAGTTTAGGATTATTCAGGAAACATGAAGGCATGAGTTGCCATATTCATATTTCAAAATGACCTATCACACCATCTTGATGAAAATCTTGGTGAAGCTAAAAACTTTTGAGCATGGAAGCATAGGATTTCACTAGTTCTTGAAGAAAATGAATTGGACACCTACATAAATGGAGAGGTTCCAGTTCCATAGGGAGATGAGGCTAAATCCTTACACAAGAAGAACTTGGTCAAGGCCAAGAAGATCATTGCTGATTCAATCAAGGATCGCCTTATACCACAAGTGTATTCCCTGAAAACACCTAAAGAGATGTTTGATTCCTTGACCAATCCATTTTGAAGGGAATAATATAAATCAGAAGAAGTATAGGAACTCCGTGATACTTGCATAAATTGACTTAGATTGGTATTTCAGTAAAGAAGTTATAAGAGCCAGAGGGATATGAGGCTAAGGCTAGATCCAAGAGAATTATTGCATATTCTATTAAATATCATCTCATCCCTCGTGTTTCATCCTTGAAGACACCAAATGGAAGTGTTCGATGCTATGATGAAGCAAGTGAAGAAGAATAAGGTATTGTTATAACCACCCTGAATGGACTCCCAGAATCGTGGGATTCATTCATTCGAGGAATGTGTGCTAGAAGGAAGTGATTACCTTCAATAGACTCTGGGAAGAGTGCACACAAGAAGAATCTCGACTCATAATAAGAGAAAAGAATATGGAAGCAAATGAATATCTAGTTGTCACGATTGAAGGAAGATCCCTTAAGCGATGAGGAATATGAAGGAATCAATTCTTGAAGAACCTCTTATCCATATTAGCATTTGGATAAGAAATGATGATGTCATGAATAAAGAAGATGATGAAGCAAAAGGCTCAAGAAGAAGTCTACCCACAAAATAAATAAAGATAAGTATTCAATCGTCATTTCATGATATTATATTGTTATGCATTTCTTTATATTCAATTGATGTGTTATGCATGATAGAATGTTTGCAGTGTGTTTGCATTAATGACAACATACTACTAATATGCATGTGATGGATAAGTAGGCCATGGTGCTATACGAATCTCCATTGCTACTTATCTATAATGAAACCTCTTTGCTGACATATTGGATTAGTGCACCATCTCAATGATGTCATGGTAGAGATGGAAGACATCTAGAAAGTTTCCATAATATATGGATGAATGTTGTATTGGCTAAAATAGTTGCATGATTATATCTTTGTGCTTAAAGAATATTCCATTATGAATATGCCATATGAAATGTTTCTAACCATACAACTAATGCATTTGACTTGTAGGAAAGATCGCATACAATCACCTACAAGAAAAGAAGGACGAGACTTGTTTCAAAGAACAAGTCATGACAGTTCGAGAAATAATCCAAGATGAAGAATAATATGACGATGCTTTCAAAGAAAGAAAGAGGTTTCCGACACAATGCAGTTATGTGACACTGTTGAGAGACATCATTGATGCAGAACCCTCCTGTTATGAAGAAATAGCCAAGAATAAAGGTAAGGAGTGCACCAGTTCAAGAAGAATGATGTTTCGAATGCAGCATCGAGACCTGAAGGGAAGTCTGTAGTGTCTTCCATATGGATCTACAAGATACAACATGCAGTAGATGGAAACATCGTCGAATACAAGGAAATATTAATAGCACGAGGCTTCTCACAAAAAGAAAGCATCGAATATGACGAAACATTTGCACCCACTAGAAGTCAAGACACATGATAGGAAGACTCATGTGTGCAAATTAAAGAAGGCCTTGTACGAGCTCAAAAGACACCCATGGAAAAACACATACACGAGGAGCTTGAATATCACCTAGAGTGAGGAATATCTTAACCTTTTGTACAAGGTTGAAAATGAAATCCTATAGAGGATGAAAATCTCATAGATGGGTGCGAGAAGAACTTTTGAAAATGTTCAAGATAAAGGATCTTAGTATCCAGTGACCCTAGATGGATATATAGAATATTAGTAGCAAAGGAAACTACTTGTCACTCTGGTATAGAATGTTTCAATACATAGAGTATGATAGGCAGAGGGAGAATGATGCTCCACTTCAGAGAGAGTGATTGCAGAATATCCTGAGGTTTCGACATGGTAGGACATGATGGACAGCTTACTAATGGCTCTAGGATTTACTGAGAGTAAATTGGATTCCAACCTTTACTTCAAGGTTGAAGGTGGAATACCAGTGATGATCCTATTATATGTCGATGAATTGTTCCTAACAGGAAAAGAGGAACTCATTAAAGTTACTAGAAGAGGAAGATTGCTAGGCATGGAGGTGTGGAAGAATCGTGGGATATTAAAGAATACCCTTAATTTTGAGAGATACTGACCCAAACTCTTTTTGTTGAAACCCCCTCCCAATACTTAAAGCCTCCTTCCCAGCCCTTTTTATACCTCAATCCTTATAAACCACCCTACCCACCCCCACCTTAAACCCCTCATCCCCCCAATACTTGCAATATATTGGTCCAATTTTTTATAATTTAAAAACCCACAATATGAACTAACGTGATAGGATATTGATCAACAAGTGAAGCCCCCATGGGAAGAATGTGGATGGAATCTCCTTGGGACAAGGGAAGTATGTAGTAGAGATCTTGAAGAGGTTTGGGATGATGGAATTCAAGGCCATGACCACACCTATCACATGGAACCTAAATCTATTGAGCGATACTCCATCAGAGTCGGTTAATGCTATGATGTATCATCAGATGATTGGGTCCTTGATGTACCTAATGAATACAAGACCACATATTTTCTTTGTTGTGAACATATTGATCCATTTCCTAACGGATCTGAGACATGTTCACCTGATTGCTGCAAAGCATATTATGGGGTACTTGAAGGGTACAGTTGATTATGGGATCAAGAATGAGGTGAGTCAAAAGATTAACCTGGAAGGTTATGTGGATTCAGATGGGAAGGATGTGCCATTGATAGGAAGAGCACTTCGAGGTGTTGCTTTAGTATGGGATCAGGTGTGATCTCTTGGTTTAGAAAGAAGAAATCATACATGGCACTGAGTACAGCCGAAGTAGAGTATGTCATAGCTTGTTCGACTAGTTGTGAGGCAGTGTGGTTGAGGAAGCTACTATCTGATTTGTTTGGTCTCTAGTTGGATGCTACTTGTATATATTGCGACAACCAGAGTTGTGTGAAGTTGTCGAAGAACCTGGTGTTCCATGAAAGGTCAAAGCATATCGAGATCAAATATATTAGGGATATGGTGCAAAGAAGAGCATTGAAGCTCCATTATGTTGCGACGAACGAGCAAATAGCTGATGTGTTGAGCAAGCCATTGGCTAGAGTGAAGTTTGAATACTTCAAGGAGAAGCTTGGTGCTCTTCAGATTGAGGTTCCTTCCAAGGGGAAGTGACGAGTTTGTGTTCCTTTCTGACATGGTGGTAGGATTGGTTCCTCCCATGGTCGGATGTGAGTGATGAACCCTTCTGACATGGATGATGGATGTGTTCCTCCCATGTTCAGATGTAAGTTTAGAGCCCTTCTAACATGTATGTTGGATGTGTTCCTCCCATGGTCATATGCAAGTGCAGAGCCCTTCTGACATGAATGCTGGATGTGTTCCTCCCATGGTAATATGTAACTGTAGAGCCTTTTCCATATGGTAGTAGGTGTTTCCTACCATGTCGATGGATGTAAATGTTGAGTGAGCCTTTCTGACATGGATGTTGGATGTGTTCCTCCCATGGTCAAATGTGAGTGTTGGGCCTTTCTGACATGGATGGTGGATGTGTTCCTCCCATGGTCAGATATAAGTGTTGGACGGGCCTTTCTGACATGGATGCTAGATGTGTTCCTCCCATTCTCAGATATAAGTGTTGAAGAAGATGAAGACCTACATGGAGGCTAGGCCTACAACTAGCATGAAAAAGGGTTAGCTCTGTATACTTCTTGTGATGGGTAGAATTGAGAGGTAACACCATTTGATCAAGAGAGATGGAGCAGTGATGATGATGATGATCCAGCGGTGATCCTACTTTGATGATTATCCATTGATGATCCAGTGATGATCCTGCTTTGATTATGATCCATTGATGATCCGGTGACGAAGACTTTTGTTGACGAATTATGTCAAGAGAATACCTTCCTAGTTAAGAGGGAGTGTTGATGTATTTGTAGCTTCGAAATGTATTCACTTGTATATTTCATATATTCTATTTCATTGGTCCTTGATGTTATTATCGGGAGAATCATTAATGTAATCAATTCATGTAAAGTCATAGAGGTTAACCCTCCTTGTTGATCAGGGGGCAAAGTCCCCACAATTGAGGGCACTAGGGTTATTAGACTCTCCTAGTGAAGTCAGCCCTGGTAAGTAATTGTCAAGTCAGAAAATAGTATAAATAGAGAGTGATCCTCTATATTTAACACACACTCTCACTCAACTATAGCACATGAGTGAGAGAAGAGGAGCTCACTCAAGTGAGAGAAGAGGAGTTCACACAATTGAGAGAGAGAACAGCTGTCGGAGATCATATTTTTATCTTTGGGTTTTACTTTTTTCATTGGTGCTCATTCTATCTCTGAGGAAGTTGCAGGCTTTTCTCCTTTATGGTTTCCCTAACGAAAACTCTTTGTGTCTCTTATCTCTTGTGATTATTTCTATGCATGTTATTCTCTCAGATAATATCCTAAGACCATATTGACTAAATGATAAAAATCTAACTGGTGGGAGAAGATGCCATGAATGTGGTGATTTGGCATTGTTTCATAGGAAGTTTTCTATCGATCCAACACACCCTCAATTGTTAGATATCACAGTTAAGTGGAAGAGATATGAGTATGTATGCATGAATCCATCATATTCTTCACATGTTCCATCTAAGAGGATCGACTTGCTAGAGGATGATATTCCTATTTCAGACTTCATGGACAAGTTTCAAAGTCATATTTACAAATACATTAAACACTCGCACATGTCTTGGTGGCAAGATTTAGAATTTAAGCATTCTTGTGAGGTTTTTTAGCCAGGAACAATCTTATTGGTGATAGACGTTGCTGAGAGTTACACATTTTCTCCTTAGAGAGAGATACAAAGACAGTATTATCACTCCGACCAGGTGTCCATATTCGTACATGTATTGTATAGACATGCGCAAGAAAGCATTAATGGTATGGATAGCACTCCTTAGTCACACGATGTGATCAAGGAATACCATTTTTATGTCAGTGATTATCATGAGCATGACATGTTGTTTGTTCAACACTACTTTGGGTTGATTTATGATTCATTAAAAAATAATGGGGTGTCATTTACATAACACTGGATTTGGTTAGATGGGTGTGCTAGGCAGTTTAAATCAGCACACTCATTTTATTGGTTGAGTCATCTTCACAAAGAGACATGTATTTGACACACCTGGAACTTTTTTGAAACGGGGCATGGAAAGGGTGAACATGATGGTGTAGATGCATGAATGAAACAAGCACTTCAGAGGTACAAAATGAGTCATAGTGCATCTTGACTCAAGTGCTTAGAAGAAGTAGTTGATTGGTGCACACAAAATTTGGGTCACCAAGGTCATAAACAAGCAAGGCGGGTGTGCAGGTAGGAACAACAACCTAATTGGAATTTAATAAGTGTGTTTGTATTATTATATATATAAATATGATGTTTTTTATTCAATGCAGGTTTTTTTGGGATATTTCCCTTGGCGATGTGAATAGATCCATGCCATGGCATTGAGATACCATACCTGGTATGAGAGAACTACATTGCTTTTGTATTAAAGACATGGACGACATATTTTCCATTGAAATGAGGAAGTATGTGTGTTTCTGTGAGTTCTGGATTGACGCCAATGGACTGGGGGTTGATAATCACATGAACGATGCATATGTAAAACAATGGAAATATGCCCCTCTTAATCCAAAGGGGCCACATCCAATTTCGATGTCGCAAGAGATGCACATTGACGAGGAAGTGGTTTCACTAGATCATGATCGGGTTTCTGATTTGGTTAAGCAAGGTACATGATAGTTGATTGAATGTTTAAACCTCTAGTCTTGTACACATGCATATATATATTTAAGATGTGTTTAATATTTGAAAATCTTGATACAAGTGATGTATTTGTTATAATTGCACCACCGAGAAATGATGAGCATGTGGCATAATTTTTGATGCGGTGTACATAAATCAAAAGCAGGTTGGTGCAACCCTGTGTCAATGGAGAGTTCACGTACCAAGTTGGTGACCTAGTTGTGATGGGCCACTTTTTTGAAAAAGTGAGAAGACAAGGTGACTATATTATTTATAGAGATTTCATGCCTGAATATATCTCATTGAAATGAAGGTTGAGAGGGGTGAAACAAAGAGATGGAAAATGTTAGTAGCTGACCATGATCGTATTATGGAGACGTGCATTCCTATAACCCATTGGCCGAATGAATGAAAGTTATATGCCGCTTTTGATACATTGGCATACTTGACATGCGTTTGAAATGTAACAAATCAAAATTTCATCTGAAATATGAAATCAAATTTTACATTTTAGTTGTAATTTGCACCTAGTAGATCTTACAATGTAAAGTTGTAAATTTTGTAACATTATAATTGTAAGTTATGTTAAAAATTGTAAGTTGCATTCGATTGACAATTTTGCAAACATGTAAACTTGTAAATTTTGTAAACATGTAATTTATTAAATTGAAAAAAAGTATAATTTCGTAAGATTGTAAAACATTAATGATTGTTAAATAACATTAATATTGTAAAACATAAATAACTTTAAACTATACCTGCAAATAAATAAACATTTAACAGACCATCATGTTAAAAAAAGTCCATATATATATATATATATATATATATATATATATATATATATTCATAATCATAAAGTACAAAATAATAAAGTCCAAAATAATAATGTCCACAAATAACAATCTACAAATCACTCCTACGACATTCATCGAGAGATCGATCATCGTGGACACTATTGCCAACAGTACTATGCCCCTGGTCTTGCTCATGCACATCAAAAAGAAAATTGCATGGGTTTGAGAACTGCCGAAGTTAAAACTGTGAACTCTGCAAGTTAGTTACATACCACATATTTAAATTACATGTAGAATATGAGAATATATATATATATATATATGAAACATAGATTTATGAACTCACCTCGCTCGAGTTGAGGGTCAAGTTTGGGAGAATGGATATCTGTCGAGATGAGCCTTCATCAGGACCCGACCTATGAGCAGCAACCCACTCATCCATAAACATCAAGGCGGATTCAACGCCCTCATCTGCAACTGCCTGTGTCTGTGTCTTTTTCTATGACATGAAAATAGTTATATTAATGAATTACAATTTGAACATGTAATTTATAATCTAAACATAAATATGCAAACAATTCAAACATAAATAACTAGTACCTCGTTGATTGGTGTGTCATGAGTAGGACTCGAGCGAGGCTCTGTAGAATCATGTGCAATTCCCTTGCCTCTATCCTGTACAATATGAACAAGATAAATGAGGAAAGTTGGAACAAACCAAAATATTAGGTGTTCAACAATTGACTTGAATTTAGAAATTCAAATTTAGGATGATAGTTAACACATACCTCATCGACGTGGGTGGACAAAACTGCAGTGGGACCTCAAATAGATGCATCACTACCAAACAGGACCTCAATGAAATCGGGCTCCTACATGGAGATCTAACACAAAGAAAAGTATTAGTTAAAAAAATTATTCATTTGAGGATACATTACAATCATGACAATCAAATGATAAAAATAAAGATATACATGTCCTATCGGTCAAGGCCTGCATCTATGATGCAATCCAAAATATCCATCGCAGGCCATAATAGCATACTGCAGCACTGTGTTGTGATCAAGAATGTTGAGAACATCATTTGCCACGCACTGTAACTCAGGCTCCATAAGTGCAATGGGTACTTTGCATCTCTCTGCCTGCACAACCATCATTGTACCATGCATTTCCATGCATGTCTCCTCTACCAATGCACTATGCTCCTCAGTCACTAGCTAAGATGACTCAACTACATCATCTGTCCTAAGCATGGTCCTGGCGGGGAGACCTACCAAAGGCTCTGGCTCTGGCTGAGCTCCAAGATCTCTCCTAGCCCCAGGAGGCGCATGACTGCATCCCCCACAAGTACCATATAAGCTCAAGGGTGTGCTAGTGTAATCTAGGTGCATATCCAAGAAAAAATCTGCATATATATTTTTTGCAAAGTATAGTGGGAGCTGGTCATGGTGGGGAAACATGCCCCACTCTCCAATGAACCTGTCATGTACATAAGGCGCTACAACCTCTAGCTTAAACTTGTTGATTTTAAGCAGTTGAAAAGGGGCGTGGTCAGGAGAGATATCAAATAATGCTCTCTTCACATCATGGCCAGCTGTTGCATCTCTCACTACGGCCCAGTTATCAAGACCCTTCATTGCAGCCCTTCTTCTCTGACATGCAGAGAACCAAAGAGAATTCAATGGTCCGATGGACCTATAGACCTTCAATAGATTCTCTACTTCCTCTAACATCATCCACATCAAACGTGATGCAGGAGAGTGCTCTGGAATTGAGAGGATGTTTTCCCACAAACACTCACGCTTACTAGTAATGTCTTGCAGCGTGATACATGTGATCTCATCCTCCTATGGTGCTTCCTTGGGAGGGTTGATGCCCTGTTGTGCACCATCTGAAAATTAGATGAAAACATAAATGCCAGTCAAAATACATACATCAACTGTAGGTGAATTTGAAATCAATATAAATTAAAGGTACCGATAACTGAAAGAAATATATACATGTATTTAATGTACCTGTCTCGTGGGGAACCTCCCCACTGACACCAACAATATCATGATCCTTGCCGCTGCCATGCATAGAGTGGCTGTCAGAGTGGTTGTCGCTCATCTCCCCAGCAGGAGCGTGTGTCGACATAGAACGCCTAGGTGAACCTATGAAAATAGAGACATACAAGTTGATGATTAAATATACACATGTGAAACAATTTAATTTGATGTAAATAACAACAAAGAGTACATCATGCACAATTGTATACTTATGAGTCCTTTGCCGATCTCCGGGGCGAGGAATGGCTGCAGATCCACCAATTCTCTGCCTTCGGCGAACCAAAAAAACCCACTGTAGAGATGCATCTGCATGAAATAAGGCATAGTAAATGTAAATGATAAATATGTCAATAGTAAAGATAAATGATAAATGATAAAATAAATGATAAATATATTAATAGTAAAGATAAGATAAATGATAAATATGTCAATAGTAAAGATGTATATTTGAGATGATTAATATATTATCACATGGTGCATATTAATAATGGGAAAAAGATCATGAGTCTGAGCACAATCAATAAGGAAATGACACATGCAAAGGTTTTTTCACGGATAGTTGAGCTTGATCATTCATGTCATATGTGTGAATGCAAAAGTGTTCTTAGGACTCATGGTTTTCGCTTAGTTCGAAGCTCTAACTTTTCATCCCAATCTAGTAACAAAATGATATAGTTCCACTTCTCTATAAGTTCAAATCAAAACATCTATATTTTATTAATAGTTTCATTTTTTTTGAAAAATATTTTAACTATTTATTTAATTTTCTAAAATTTAAAATTTAAGTTTATATATTTCAATAACACTCAATAAACATTTGAAAAATATATAATTTTAAAGTAATTTTTAAAATTATAATTATGTAAATTCTTTCATCCATTTAAAAAAAATTAAATTACAATTCTGTTTTTCCATAATTTAATTATAAATTTATATATTTTATAAGTAATATATTTTACTATTATTTTAAAATATTCTAAATCTATAATTTATAATTTTCAAAATGTTGAATATAAATATATATATTTTTTCTAAAAATGATCAAAAATATAATTTTATCTTATATTATGGATTTCTATTAATTTTTTAATTTGATATTCTTTAAAAAGAAATTAAATCATGAATTTTTATTTATTTATTTGATTTT
>LPNX010623086.1:352506-365470 GCA_001517045.1 Pseudotsuga menziesii | reverse complement strand
ATATATTCAAAATTGAATATATATCAAAATATTTAAAGTAAAATATATGGGTTGTTTAGATAAATGCCTACATCGGTTTAAGGTTCATGATTGTCTCGTGTCTAGGGTTTGAAATTTTTTCAATCCTCCGTGTATTATCAGAGGATTGAAAAAAATTGGGCAGCATTTCTGCTTGCCCTGCACACATTTCAAAAATAAATTGACAACATAAACAGCTCCCAGTTGATAGAAATATCTATACAAACTATAAATTTAAATTTTAAATTTAACAAATCTGAATTTTTTCAATCCTCCATAAATATGCACTCTCTTGAGCTATTTATCATTTGCTATCTTCATTGTGGCCCATAGAGTAGATAGGTCAACTTTTCTATTTGTTGCTCTTCCTAGACCAAGTTTAAAAGAGATTTTGTTGGTCTCATCCAAATAGATTATGCCCCCTGCTCCTCCTATGGAATGATCTCCTTGGCTAGCCCCATCAAAAAAATCCTAGGGGCAACTCTTGTCAAGTTCTGGAGGCTTGACAGTTTTTTTTCCCTTTCTTAGGCGAAGACTGATATTCTTGAGCCATCTACACCAGAATGTTTGTTGTAATGTCAATGGGCATCCATTTATATTTAAAATGGCCCTGTTACGTGTTTCCCATATGGTCTAAATGAATAAAACAAGAAATGCTCTATGATTACATACCACTTCATTTCCCCACCAGTCTTTGGCTTTTTGTACCCATCTACCTTCTGAATTGACCATACTTGCTTGGGTGATTAAGCTTGATGCTTTGTTCAAAACCTATCATGCAAATGAACAAGAGGCAAAAAGATGCGAGTTGGATTCATCTTCTGACTTACACAGTGGGCATAAACCTGGCCCTTGGAATCCTCTTTTCCTTTAGTTCTCCCAGGTAAGCAACTTGTTGTTTGCTTCCATCCAGAAAGTAAGTTTGGTTTTAAATGCACTGTTTAATTCCCACAAAACCCCCCACCACCATTGTTTTTGCACTTTAGTTTGCTATGTTATTATGTACCCTCTTTTTGTTGTGTACTCACCATTCATTATATTTTTTGTCCAAATTAGTTTATCCTGATCTTCTTCGTTGAGGTTGATGAAGTTTGTTTCTAGTAGGTGAACATAAGACCCCCAACATTCTCTTTCATCACCACTTACACCTAGTTCTTTAGTAGTTTTCCATCTACGGTGTGGATACTAGAGGCTCGCTGAAACATCTGCAAGTTTAAAACATATCTGCTCTTTCAACTTATCAAGGATTACAAGGGATAGTTTGTAGTCTTCCCCAACCCCTGCCCATCGATCCTCACCAATCCTAAAACTCCTTCCATTTCCTATTTCCCATGCCAACCAGTTTCCTATGAGGGGAAATGCCAGTACTAAGGCCCTCCACCCTACTGACCCATTTTTTAATGTCTTGTTTGTAGATATGAACCAGTTAATGAGGGTTATATCAGGGCAATACTTTGAGCAAACAACTCTCCCCCAAAGGGTATTAGTGTTTTGGTCCAACCTACACAATGATTTTGCTGCTAGAGCTCTACAGAAAAGTACAGGGTGTTTTATGCCCAATCCACCTAATTCTTTTGGTAGAGAAATGGTTTTCCATTTGGACAGAGGGATACCTTCATTTTTTTTGCTTGTCGTCCATAGGAAGGAGAAACATTTTTTCCTAATCTTAGTTAGGATCCCTTTTGGGATGTAATCTATTGAGTCCCAATAGACTGGGATGCTCTGGAGGATTGCCTTTATTAGCACTAGTCTGCCTCCCCTAGTTAGAAACTTGTTAGCCCATGCTGTGAGTCTTGTTTCAACCTTTTTGTACAACCATATCCAGTCTTTGAAACCATAACTGTTTGGTTTTAACACAAACCCTAGATACTTGAAACCATCTGACATGTTGGAGATTGGATAAGAGCGTATTTCTTTGGACTCTTGAATAAGCTCTTCATAGCATTCATTATGTACCAGTAGATATTTGTCAATGTTTACTAGCATTCCTGTTGAATTCTTGTACTTCTCAATTAGTGCTGCAAACTCCTTTACATTTTCCTTAGTGACTACACCAAAAAGTAGCACATCATCCACAAAAAGGGTGTGTGTGACTTCTTCCTCACTTGAGATGTTAAATCCTTCAATCTTCCCTTCTCTCTTTGCTTTTAGGACCAACCTACTGAGAGCAGTTGCAACTATGAGAAACAAAAAACGTGATAGAGGGAACCCCTATCGAATTCCTCTTGTTGGTAGATTCGCCAGTGCTTTGACAGAGGGCACCCAAAGAGAACTCAATGGTTCGATGGACCTATAGACCTTCAGTAGATTTTCTACTGCCTCTAACATCATCCACATCAAACGTGATGCGGGAGAGTCCTCTGGAATTGAGAGGATGTTTTCCCACAAACACTCACGCTGACTAGTAATGTCTTGCAGCATGATACATGTGATCTCATCCTCCTATTGTGCTTCCTCGAAAGAGTCAATGCCCTATTCTGCACCACCTGAAAATTAGATGAAAACATAAATGCATTAGAGGAAATTTCAACTCAAAATGGGCCTTTTAACTTTAACTCAAATTCCATGTCATCATGTGTTAGCCAATGAAATTGCTTTAAATTTGAAATACCGTATAGGTCTTAAACACTTTTTTAATATAAATTTTGGGATAGGTATCATAAGAAAAACTACTTTTTTGTTTGTATTTTCGACATATCTACCCGTGTTTTTGCTCAAATTTCAATCGGGAGAGCTCGTTGGATGCAGAATTAAATTCTGCATCCAACAAGCTCTCTTGATCGAAATTTGAGTAAAAACACGGGGAGATATGTCGAAAATACAAACAAAAAAGTAGCTTTTTCTTTTCTTCCTCCAAAATTAATAAATATTATTTTATTATTTTATTAATTTTTTTTAGGAGGCCCATTTTGAGTTAAAATTTACTCTAATGCCAGTCAAAATACATACATCAACTGTAGGTGAATTTGAAATCAATATAAATTAAAGGTACCGATAATTGAAAGAAATATATATATGCATTTAATGTACCTATCTCGTGGGGAACCTCCCCACCGACACCAATTGTAACATGATCCTCGCCGCTCACATGCACAAAGTGGCTGCCAGAGTGGCTATCGGTCATCTCCCTAGCTTGAGCGTTTGTCGGCATAGAACGCCTAGGCGAACCTCTGAAAATAGAGACATGGAAGTTGATGATTAAATATACACATGTGAAACAATTTAATTTGATGTAACTAACAACAAAGAGTACATCATACATAATTGTATGCTTACGAGTCCTTTGCCAACCTTCGAGGCGAGGAATGGCCGCAAATCCGCCAGTGCTCTGCCTTCGGCGAACCAAAGAACCCCGCTATAGAGATGCATCCGCATGAAATAAGGCATAGTAAATGTAAATGATAAATATGTCGATAGTAAAGATAAGATAAATGATAAATATGTCAATAGTAAAGATGTAGATTTGTGATGATTAATATATCATCACATGGTGCGCATTAATAATGGGAAAATGATCATGAGTATGAGCACAATCAATAAGGAAATGACACATGCAAAGGTTTTTTTCACAGATAGTTGAGCTTGATCATTCATGTCATGTGTGTGAATGCAGAAGTATTCTTAAGACTCATGGTTTTTGCTTTGTTCGAAGCTCTAACTTTTCATCCCAATCCAATAACAAAATGATATAGTTCCACTTCTCTATAAGTTCAAATGAAAACATCTATATTTTATTAATAGTTTCATTTTTTTTTGAAAAATATTTTAACTATTAATTTAATTTTCTAAAATTTAAAATTTAAATTTATATATTTCAATAACTCTTTCATAAACATTTTTAAAAAAAAAATTAAATTAAATTTTCAAATTATAATTATGTAAATTCTTTCATCCATTTTTAAAAAATTAAATTACAATTACAATTTTCCATAATTTAATGTATAAATTTATATACTTTATAAGTAATATATTTTACTATTATTTTAAAATATTCTAAATCTATAATTTAAAATTTTCAAAATATTGAATATAAATATATATATTTTTTCTAAAAATTATAAAAAATATAATTTTATCTTATATTATGGATTTCTATTAATTTTTTAATTTGATATTCTTTAAAAAAAAAATTAAATCATGAATTTCTATAAATTTTTTAATTTGTTTTTTTTTCAAATTTACACACTTATTTCTTAAAAAAAGCAAAAACAAAAATCCACATTTTCATCATACTTTTGTTTGAGCTTCAAAAAAACTAAAATACATATGTACACTTTTCAATAAACTAAAATTAAAATATATCAACTAATAAATACATATCATATTTTATTAAAAAAAATTATCTTTAAGAAATATAAATATGAATTAATATAATATTTTAATTACAATTTATTTTTATTAAATAATATATATATATATATATATATATATATATATTTGAATTTATATCAAAATATTTAAAGTAAAATATATGGGTTGTTTAGATAAATGCATACGTTGATTTAAGTTTCATGATTATCTCGCGTCTAGGGTTTGGAATTTTTTCAATACTCCGTGTATTCTTGGAGGATTGAAAAAAATTGGGCAGCATTTCTGCTTGCCTTGCACACATTTCAAAAATAAATCGACAGTATAAACGACTCCCGGTTGATAGAAATATTTATACAAACTATAAATTCAAATTTTTAATTTAACAAATTTGAATTTTTTCAATTCTCCATAAATATGCACTGTCTTGAGCTGTTTATCATTTGTTATCTTCATTGCGGCCCATAGAGCATACAGTTCAGCTTTGCTATTTGTTGCTCTTCCCAGACCAAGTTTAAAAGAGATTTTGTTGGTCTCATCCAAATAGATTATGCCCCATGCTCCTCCTATGGAAGGACTCCTTGGCTAGCCCCATCAGAAAAATCCCAGGGGTAGCTCTTGTCAAGTTCTAGAGGCTTGACAGTTCTTTTTTCCCTTTCTTAGGCGAAGACTGATATTCCTGATCTTTCTACACCAGAATGTTTGTTGTAATGTCAATGGGCGTCCATCTATCTTTAAAAAAGGCACTGTTACGTGTTTCCCATATGGTGTAAATGAATAAAACAGGAAATGCACTATGATTACATATCGCTTCATTTCCCCACCAGTCTTTGGCCTTTTATACCTAGTTTCTTTCTGAATTGACCATACTTGCTTGGGTGAGTAAGCTTGCTTCTTTGTTCCAAACATGTCCTGCAAATGAATAAGAGGCAAAAAGATGAGAATTGGATTCATCTTTTGACTTACACAGTGGGCATAAACCTGGCCCTTGGAATCCTCTTTTCCTTAAGTTCTCCCAGGTAAGCAACTTGTTGCTTGCTGCCAGCCAGAAAGTAAGTTTGGTTTTCAGTGGACTGTTTAATGCCCACAACACCCCCCACCGCCATTCTTTTTGCACTTCAGTTTGCTCTGTTATTGCTATTTCGTACCGTGTTTTTGTTGTGTACTCACCATTCGTTGAATTTTTTGTCCAGATTAGTTTATCTTGATCTTCTTCATTGAGGTTGATGAATTTTGTTTCTAGTAGGTGAACATAAGACCCCCAGCGTTCTCTTTCATCACCACTCAGACCTAGTTCTTTAGCAGTTTTTTATCTCTGGTGTGGATACTGGAGGTTCACTGAAATATCTGCAAGTTCAAACATCTCTGCTCTTTTAGCTTATCAAGGATTGTAGGGGACAGTTTGTAGTCTTCCCTAGCCCCTTCCCATGGATCCTCACCAATCCTAACACTCCTTCCATTGCCTATTTCCCATGCCAACCAGTTTGCTATGAGGGGAAATGCTAGTACTAATGCCTTCCACCCTACTAACCCATTTTTGAATGTCTTGTTTGTAGATCTGAACCAGTCAATCAAGGTTATATCAGGGTAACACTTTGAAAAAACAACTCTCCCCCGAAGGGTATTAGTGTTCTGGGCCAACCTCCACAATGATTTTGCTGCTAGACCTCTATAGAAAAGAACAAGGTTTTTAATGCCCCATCCACCTAGTTCTTTTGGTAGAGTGATGGTTGTCCATTCGGCCAGAGGGATACCTTAATTTTTTTTGCTTGTCGTCCATAGGAAGGAGAAACATTTTTTCTTGATCTTAGTTAGGATCCCTTTTGGGATGTCAGCTATATATAGATACCAAATGCACAATAGACATCATGGAATGATTTTCCTATTTTCCTATGAGTGTATCACTGATAGAATTTCTCCACTTCCTGGTTTGTTTCCTCAATATCAAAGCATTTATCACAGTCCCGAAACAACCATAATTCTCCATCTTTCTTGACCTTTGCATTTTTCATAGCTACAAAATGTTTACATGGCATCCTTATTCCTCTTTCAAGATTTTCTACCTCTTCCTTTGAGCTTCTCTCTTCTCACTCACTTCTACATTTCACTAATTCAAAATAGAGTATTTTTCAAGGTTATCGAGTTAGTAGTGGTTACTTTTTCACTTGTAGGTGTCGAGTAAAAATTAGCACAATTCCATTATTAAAGTATTTTAAATCTTTTTATCCCACATTTTTTTGCAAGAACATAAATCATATCAAAATCACCCTATTTGCAAATAGGTAATAACTTATTCATATGATTATGTACATAAAATCCTTGAAGTTCACATTTCCTTGTCCTTCATTGCAAAATTTGTAGTTGCCGTTGACCAAGTTAGTTGAGTCGGTATGTTTTACAGTGAATGGAGTCAATTCCCTTTGTAAAGTAACCAAGCTACTACCCTAGGTCTACACCTAGAGCAAACTTTATTTCATGTACTTTCTTTTGGGTTTTTTTCTCCATAACATCACATTGATTTTAGTTTCCTCACTCTCAACTATTTCACCCTCCAACAATAACTTGTGGGCGTATTATTGCACCTCTTTGAGAAACCTGCTAGTATAAATTTAGTTTGAGTGGAGTAGCATCGAGTATTATTTTCGTCGCCGCCTTGAACTGACATGTGCTGAAAAGTATCAAAAATAGTTGTGGACTTGAGCGGACTTTTCTTGAACGGACCTTTTTTTCAACAGATAGAAAATGGGTTATTTGTTAGATAGTTTAAGTGGGACAAGCATCGAGTAATTTTCATGGAAACCTACTTGAACTGACATGGTGTGCCAAAAATTATGGTTGTCGACTTGCACGGACTTAACTGACATGCTTTCCTGAACGCGTAGACTAAAATGCCCCCTTTTCCGGGTATTTTAAACTAAAACTTTGTCTCAAAATTGCAAGATTTGTAAATATGTTATTTTAGCTATTAAACCAATATGTAATTTTAACCATTAAAAATATACGATTTAAGTTAAATGACTGATTTTGTTCCTACCCAGATTTAAATAAAGAAAATTACGATTTTAAGCAATTGTACTTCTGCCAGATTCCGGCAAATGGGGGGGGTTTTGATTCCGTCCCCTGAACGCGTAGTTGCTTCTTATCGAAAATAGTTGTGGAGCAGTAAGGACTTAACTGACATGGTCCGGACTCCGCTGAAAAGTATCAAAAATAGTTGTGGACTTTGAAATGACATGTTGAGCAGAGAAGTATCCAAAATAGTAGTGAACTTGAAATTAGATGTTGAGCTGAAAAGTAGCATGGAATTGAAAATGTACAGAATACCCATGGAGACTTAACTTTATCTGGAAAATAAGGTTGTGGTAATTGGGTATTGTGTACATTACTAATTCCATATTTTTTTTAGAATGCCTATCAATTCCATACCATGAGTATTCTCAAAAGTAGTATGGGCTCCATGGGTATTCTGTATTCTCAAAAGTAGTATGGGCTCCATGGGTATTCTGTACAACTACGCGTTCGCCCCCATTTGCCGGATATTTTTGATACATTTCAGCGGACCATGTCAGTTAAGTCAGTATTGCTCCACAACTATTTTCGATGGAGCAGTATAAGAAGCAACTACGCATTTCCAGATTGGCCAGAGATTTATGTTTATGATGTTGTTTACAATGATGCTGGTTGCTGGAACTTGGATCATTGGCCTGAAATTTATGTTTATGATGTTGTTTCTGATGATGATGGTTGCTGGAACTTGGATCATTTTGTATGCAAAAATTCCATTAAATTCCGTTTCTTCTCCATGGAGATACGACGTGTTTTTGAGTTTCAGAGGGCCGGATGTTAGAAAAGGCTTTGTTGATCATCTCTACAACGCCCTCACCAGCGCAGGGATCCATGTCTTCCTCGATTCTCATCAACTCAACAAGGGAGATAATATCACCACAACCTCACAACATGCAATTGAGTCCAGTCGAATTAGGATTCCGATATTCTCGCCAGATTATGCAAACTCTGTGTGGTGCCTCAACGAATGCTTGCTTATTGCAACACAGGAGCACGGGAAGGCCGTTCCTTTGTTTTACAAAGTGGATCCTTCGCATGTTTGTCACCCTCAGCGAACTGCAAGCCCATATTCTCAAGCATTCGAACGCTATCAGAATCGACAGGAAATTCATGAATGGAAGAACGATCTGTTCACAGTGTCTTCTCTAGCTGGCTGGTTCTTGGACGACACAAACGGGTGAGTACATCTTTCTGTTTGGTATCTGATATATTAAATAATTCATTTTTACTACAAAATGCGAATTTCGTACTAAGTGGGAGTTTCTGCAATTGTGAGTAAATAGCAACTCCGCCCGGTTTCGATCCTCGAGCTAGAATTATTCCTCAAATTGCAGTTTCCTAGTATTTTTCTTAATCTGATAAAGTGTTGTTTCGATACTCTCTGTCTGTGTTTGATTGTCCGATCATATTATTGATTGTGTTTTTACCATACTCTGTGTGCAGGTATACTGTTAAAAAGGGGAAGTACTTTTAGCGGACGAGGAAACGCTGAAACAGCAGGTATATTGTTAAAAAGGGAACAAGTATTTTTAAGGGATGGAATGTGGATATATTGAACTCTTACGCAATAAAAATCACTTTAGTAGTCACTGGAAATTCTTATGCAACCCAAACATAAGTTACAATTCATTGGTCTATGTTTTTCCACAGGAATTTGTTATGATGAAAAATACATTAACTAAGTAGAAGCTAAGCAGAGATATTTGACAATATAGAAGATGCTTAACAAATATGTACGTTTAAGCCATCCAACCGGTCAACCGTTGACTTTGAAGGTGGTCCCTTGGATGGCTTAAAAATACATGTTCTTAAAGCTCAGGCAGTTTGGTTCACATTCAATGTCATGGCTTCAATTTTTTAAATAAAAAATACATTAGCTAAGTAGATGTTTTACACTTTAAAATATATTATATTGTTGCATTTTAGTTCAAGTCAAGTTGGATAATTTAGGACGTGTTTTTCTCTCAGGACATATTTCTCAAGCGAGTTCAAGTTCAAATGGTTTAGAATAACGTTGATAGTGGATAGGCTTAGCTTTAACTTGTCATAATTAGAGGGTGGCATTCTTATAATATGTTTTTGAAAATACATAATACTTTAGAAAAATGAATGGTTTTTTTTCTCTAGATTTTGTAATAAACTAGGTTTAAGCTATAATTGTTATTATGCCTTAGAGAAGCACAATCTCTACATCTTTCAAATAGATTTGCAATAATCCTTCTTCAATTGGATATTTTTTATAGTCAACTAGCTTCAACTAAACTAAATGCAATTGTGCTCATCAATACAACCCAATTGTTGGTAGTTCATATCTATTGGGAGTCACATGTAGTTTGGGTCATTCAGTACTAGTGGCACAACATTAAACCAATTTAATTATTTCCTTGTAATTGATATATCTCTTTTATAAAGAACATTTTATAGAAAATTAAGCCTTGTAATTTAATTTAATGCAATTACTCTTGTAATTTAATGCAATTAGTAAACAGAGAGATTTAATATTTTTTGAATGCCAATTTGTAGTATACATTATTATCCCTTTAATAGTCTATCTCCTTATCCCTTCTTGCATGATTGAACAAATTAGTATTAGAGTTAGAACTTCCTACCCTAGAATTTCGCACTCAAGCATTCATCCCAATGCTCACCATTATTGTGCTAGACTTACTTGAAAAAACGCATGTTTGACATGTCGTAATTTTTAGGTAACATAATCATCCACCTATAACTTCATTCCTAAACATCGAATTAGAAATACAAAAAAAATCAAATGAGCACCTTTATAATAATGGTATAAAATGTTGTTTAAGAAGCCTTCTGCAAACAAAGAGAGGAAATTTATGATCAATGCATAGGATTGATGGGACACTTTACACATGGAGATAGCCACCGCATAAATCCTAATAATGGAGCTAACGCATATTCGAAGGAAGAAACCCCTTGAGAGTAAGGATACATTGAAATTACTTTATTCAAACGAGATATCGATGCTAAAGCCCTAGAAAAATGGTTATAACAATATTTTGTGGTTTTTATATTTAGAGTGAAGTTTATAAAAGAAAAATACAAAATATAATCTATTAAAAAAACATAAAAAAGATTAACGCCACTTAGACAAATTTTCTTTGTTAAAGATATGTTAAGATTTTTAGACAAATTTTCTTTGTCAAACATATGTTAAGATTTTTGGACAAATTTTCCTTGTCAAACATATGTTAAGATTTTTAGACAAATTTTCTTTGTCAAACATAAGTTAAGATTTTTAGACAAATTTTCCTTGTCGAACATATGTTAAGATTTTTTTTTTTATAATATAGGGAAGCAATTTTAGAAGGCCAAACATCTTTCCCTAGAAGGATTGATGCTCATTATGGTTTAGACCTTGGTTTTTCGCATGCAAAAATTACAATCAAATTTGATTATGAAACAAAAAATATAAATTTTAGGGATTGATGTTCATTATGGTTTAGACCTTGGTTTTTTGCATGCACAAATTACAATCAAATTTGATTATGAAACAAAAAATATATATTTGATCTATGTTAGGGACTAATAAACCAGTGGAATTATTAATGATAATTGATCACCTAACAACCCAATTATTCTCATGTTTTCTATGTGTATGTATACAAATATCACTAAGGTATATGAGCAGAATGTATCAATGTTTTTATAGCTTATATCTTGATGTCATTATGAGATAACTTGAACAATCATGTATTTATAACTTTTGTCATTGAATGTCTTATAATGGAAGGTAATAAATCAAATCTACTAGCTCACAAAGTCCTTTCCTTTTTAGCTTAAATAGATAGAAGGGAAGGAGAAGATAAGAAACATATCGTTCAATAGGTAAATTGTTAACACAGAGGTCGAGTTTCTAAGGTTGAATTTCAATTAGAGAGTATAACTCTTAGAACCAAACTTTGAGACAATAAACAATGTACAATATACAAGGAATCACCCTTTAATGTAGTTCATCATAGTGATGGATATAATCAAGTCTTTAGCTTTCTATAATGCCCCAATAAAATGCAAAGTAATGAAGGAAACATGCATCCATTAAGTTGCAATTTTCGGTATCCATGAGAATATAAGAATGCCTCAGGATCATTTAAGCCAATAATTAGAGTTAACCCTTGCATGTTTAGGATTCTATCTCATCACCGTAACTAAATAGACATACAAACCAACATCTACAATTGGGGTTCATGGCATGCAATAAACTTATCACATTTGTATATCTTGCTATAAAAAGAGTGATAATGCCCACATAGAAATTCGGATCTACTTATATGGGAAAACCCATGAAGGAAAGATCTACAAAGAAAGTGTTGCAATATACAAGGAAGTGGTCTTTTATGTCATATATCAATAAGGAAATAGAATATTTTGTAACATTTAAAGTCTAGTAGATACATGTGGAACCATTTCACAATTGACTATTCATATGCAACTAAAATATGTTCTTCATAGCATCATACTTCCCTCCGGTGTCACCTCTCCCTTGAGAATATGCTAGTATTTACATATAAGTCAACCCTAACTTAATGCACACATAAACCTATACATGTACATATATACATATGTGTGTGTGTATACATATATCTTTATGGATATATGTATATTTATATGTATACCTGCATAGATACATATATATACATATATGCATACATATATTTATGCATATATGTATATGTATATGTATATGTATACATACATATTATCTACTATGTGATTCATTGCTACCATTTCTTGATCTTCACTTTGGAATCTCCTAATCGACACTTTGTTAGTGGATGATTTTGAATGGACCATACCTCCCATGCATGAGAGGAATTGTATTTGGATGATATATATATCCCATATTGCAATAGTGTTATTGTTTTTGTATGCAAGTGATGTGAAGCATATAGAACCTCATAGATAAGTTAAAAGTTGATTGTTAATGGTGTGCATACTACATAGAGGAGCACATAAGATTGGGAAATAGGAATGCCAATTATTATATTAAAGACTCTATAACTTTGCAATGACATGAATCAATAAAAAATGCATTCACTTAATGTTGTTGGCTAGAGAAACAATGGTTTGAATCTTCTATTGGGAACCATAATAACTCAATCTGGTGATTTAGCAATGGAAACCAACTTGAAAACCCTATTTTTTACACCTCATATACTTTCCTATTTTCGTGTATGTCATCAAGCATAGAATTCGCTTACCATTCCAATGCATAAATTATTAGATTTAGGGTTTGGACTCTCAACGAAATAGAGTATATATCCTCTTTAGGCATCATGAAATCCCCCATCCTTCCTTTATCTATGACAAATATTATTAACCTCCATGGAAAGCATTCATGGCATTTACCAGTTATATGCATTGTCACACTTTCTATTTTATCTTAATATGCACATTTGCAATAGAACAAACTAAGAATGGTGGTCACATCCTCTCTGCAAGATAGTCAATAATTCAAAAAGAAATAAGTATGTGAGAATTTTGAATACAATGTTGAATAGTCTTCATTTAGACATTGGAAGATTGTATTCCTCTTTAATAGATTTAA
>LPNX010623086.1:239462-352221 GCA_001517045.1 Pseudotsuga menziesii | reverse complement strand
ATATATATATATGTATATGTATGTATGTATGTATGTGTACATACATACATATGTGTACATATATATATATATATATGTATGTATGTATGTATGTATGTATGTATGTGTACATATATATGTGTGTGTGTGTGTGTGTGTGTGTGTGTACAATTGAACCATCCATCTCCCATGTTGCTTCCATGCGTATAATCATAACGTCGTGTGGGAAGGGCATGCATGTGTCATGTCCCTTCCTTAGAGGTTCCTTGACCAATTCCTAGATCATTAAATCACTAGGGGTGAAAAAGAAAATTGTTAAATTGGGATTAATTTTTGTCTAGTCCATAGTTTGCAAATAGGTCCTAAATTAATTTTATTTCCTTTTTATTATTTCCCTTAAATAAATTTGCTTTGGTAATGTGAAGTTGAGTTTTCTAGGTGGGAGCACCATGAAAAGTGGAAAGTTCTATCACTTTCGAAAGTTGCATAAAAGAAAGAAAAGGTAGAAAGAGGGTGCACCTAGGAAAAATCAAACAAAGCAAGGAAAGTCTGACTAGTTGGTAGAAAAGCAAGATAAAAGCAGGAAAATACAGAAAAGAAAGATAAAAGCAGGAAAATTGAGGAAATCATGAAAATAAGAAAGGAAATTAGGACAAAAGTAGCAAGGTAAGAAAATAAGGAAAGTCTGACACAAAGCAAGCTCTTTCCATCCAACTCATGAGGGTGCATTAGTCAAGGATGCTTTCACATGAAGCAACATCATCTATAAAATTATGAAATAACACATTGTTCACATATTTTTTTCATTTCACCATTCGAATTTGAGAGCTTAGCTTCTCAATCTTAGGGAGATGTGCTCCTAGACACAGCCGAGAGGTGTGCCCTAGTTGATTTTCCTTCCATGAGCGAGTAATGATGGAATCCATACATTAATGATTTTTTTTTTGCAGGTGTATTCGTCATATATAGATATGTGCCAGACTATTGGATAATTTTGGGCTTTGAACCTTCCAATTCGTCATTGATTATGGTCTCCAATCTCATTGTATCGGTGTGTTTTGTTAAAGAATGTTTTTTTAACCCATATGTGAGATCCATTTCAACTTCATACAGTTTTTTATGATGAAATAAATATTTTATTCAATTTTAATGGGAGTTCAAATCATTTTGATGAGATTTCATATGGATTGATTTTGCATTGTCTAGAATTCCATGTTAAATTGACTAGTTTTACTGTTCTAAGCGTAAATAAGCCATACTTTCACAAAATCACTTCATTTCTATTATGATAGGTCCTTGAAATGTTAATGTATACGTTTCATGATTAAAACCAAGAACTTGCGACCAAATCCTGTGGTTTGTAAATCCCATAAGTCGATTTCTATGAGCAGTCCAAAATACTAGTTTTACTTGTGTGAAACTTACATCCTCCTATTTTTGTTTTAGAGTTTGAAAAAATGTTTTTTTATGTTATATAAAATCACAACATATATCTTCAATATTCCTTGATTCCATCCCCTTCACCACTGGTCTCTATGAATTGAACAATGAAGGTTTTATTTGCATATGTTGGGACTCCCAGGAGTGTAGAAGTAGATTTCAACCTCGTTGATGCTCAAAACCTCAATGGACCCAACACATTGTGCATAGGAACCTAAGATTTCATGATCGCCCCCTTACTTGGTTGACTCATCTTTCTGATCTCTGATCATTTACTCAGTTAAAACTCCTTGCCCCAGCGACTTGTTTGAATATTTATTTTTGTAAGTAGGAGTTAATGACCAATCAGATCTCATTGGATCATTACAGTGGTATCATAGCATGTTCCTCTTAACATGCTCATGTTTTTTTCTAATGAGTCCAAAAATAAATTCAGATCGAAGGAATAAAATTCCAGTAGAAGAAGAGGAATTCAGGTCCACCGAAGGTAAGATTTAGGGAGAAGAAGAGATGTCAAATATGGATGAAAGGGAAGAGTTCAATTTTTTTTTTCCAAAGTATCTTGAAGGGGATGCAATATATATCTCATAACATCATATAGACTGGACAAGAGACTAGGGAATAACGATGGAGAAGGGACTAGTATTGTCTCTCATCATGGTGAAAAGAAAATACCTAAGGGGCCTTATCTTTTCAAAGACAGGACCTCACAATATCCCTGATGAATTCAAAGGTGAAATGAAGATTCAATCTCTCCCTACCATCCCAAAGTTATCTAAGGAACTGAGAGAGGAGCATGAGATTCAAAATGAGTCAATTACCTTTTGGGAAGATAGTTATGCTGAGTATCATACCTTAAGTGAATATTGTGGGAGAGTGCTACCATTTAAATACTTTTGTGAAGCTCGGTACAAGACAAATCCTATAGGGAATTTATGAATACTTGCTCAAAATTTTGAGCTTAAGAATGTTATTGGTAAGATTACTCTTCCCTACTTTGATCGCTCATCAAAGTGTACTGCAAATTATTGGATCCAAAAGTTAGATACATATTTCCAGTTAAATCCCATGACTGAGATATATTGGCATCTAGATGGCTACTCTACATTTGGATGACGAAGCTAATTATTGGTGGTTTCATGGTTTGAAAACCCTTTTTCATGATCAAGTCACTTCTTATGAAGAACTCACCTAGAGGTTGGCTGAGAGGTTTGATAGTAAGGACCCAGAGATCACCTTTAGAGATATTACGCATGTCAAGAAGAATGGAGCTCTTGAAGCCTATATTTCTTAGTTTCAATGGTTGGATGTTGTTACACCTAAAAATTGTCACCTTGCTTAAATTCCATGAATTTTTCATGCCAAAGCATCTTTTGGAGGATTTTTTCCTTTCAAGAAGCCCAATCTTAGGAGCTTTGGGACACTTTGTCTCTTGACATAGAGCATCATCCAAGGCTGACACCTTTTGTCTATAGTCAAGAAGCGTCGATGACACTCTTTTCTTGTAGGCAAAAAGCATCGATCCTTCTTGACGCCTTATGCTAATTTTCAAATAATGTCGATGCTCACAAAATGGAAAAAAATAGAACTTTTCAAAAACCTTCTAGAAGAAAGTCCTCATGGAGGCTTATCTCGACTGATTAGGTTAAGTTGAACTTGAACCCATAGCCACTAGGGATGATCCCTCACCTTCTTGCCAAAGAATCTAAACTCATTTGATCTCCGTTTGGTCTATATAAGCAAGCTCTCCCTCATAGATGGGACATGATAAAAAAATTACCTTTATGCTGTTGGAATTACTCTAGGTGTGAGAGGCAAAGAGTGTGGTTCTTGAGTGAGAGACTTGTAGAGTTTGTGGATCAAAAGTTTGAGGAGAGAAGAACAAAATCAAAGCTTGGTTGTAATATTTTCATCTTTATGTTTTCCATTTTCTATAAACTTTGTGTAACAATCATTTTTTATTATCTTTCTCTTTGGTCATTGATATAGATAAGCTTGATTATCTTGTATGTTTCCATTACTTTGTCGATTATGATCTATGTAGGTTATTCAAACATTAATTGAGTTAAGGATATTTAGCTAGCAAGGACCATCTTCAGAGGGAAGGTAAAGGTTTCATTATAATCAAGTGATCTTTCCAAATCTAGGGAGAGGATTTCATAGTTGTCTTTTCTTTGTTTTGGATCTATCCCATTTAGACTAGGTAAATGGATCATGTCCGCACCTACCGAGGATTTCCACTAATAGAATTGGAAACCATTCCAGGGATCGATTGGATCTATGCATTTTATTCATTAGTTTTCTTTGATTTTTTACAAACTATCAATCTTTATTTTTCTCATCAAAAAGTGTGAAATTCACTTAGATCTTGTGCCAAATCTTCCTCTCCAGGTTAGTGTATGTCCTTAGATCAATTCCAAATTACTCAACGTTTGTTTTGTTTAAAGGCATTCTTACTTTTTTTTAAATTTTTAGATGTGTTGATACACTTAGGCCATTTTTTAGAGCATCAACCCCTCTCTGATGCCTTTTATGTGCTTTGACAGAGCGTCACTGACACCTCTTTCCCAGAGAAATAAAGCACCACCAACGCCTTTCCCTAGTGAGAAAAGTGTGTCATCCAGTTGATGATGCCCTGGTTTAACCCTGCAGCATGTGCCGCGATAGGTACTTAATAAATTTTAAATACTCTTTTGAAAGATCTGATTTCGGTTTTTTGTTTTTGAGTTTGTTATATTGGTTATTGTCAGATCTATAAGTGTGTTTTGAGTCTAAGTGCATCTCCAAACTAGATCTTGTGAGGTTTCCATATTGAAAGGCTTCATAATTGAGTATTTGTGTGTGATTGAAGGCTTGTCTTGGCTATTAGTGTTTCCTTTCAGATCTCTGATAGTCTATAGATCCATAAAAGAAAAGATTTCATAGTTTTACATGCTTTCATAGGTTTTTTTTATCCTTTTCCTTCTATTTCCAGTTGCAAAAATATATCAAAAACAAAAAAAGGTTAGATCCATTACTTTCAAGTTTTGATCAGGTTTTCAAATTTGATTTAAATGATTAATGAATAATTGTTCTTTCTCTCTTTTGATTTTTTTTTGGCGATCACTGGAATGAGCATTAGTGAACTATTTATTTTATGTTTATTCAAGATCTTACTAGGTTAAGTTTTGAAAAGGTTTTAGCGTGTTTTGTTATTATCGAAAAAGCTTGAAGGATAAGTGAGGAGTTATTGTGGTATTGCAAATTGATTGATTGAAAGGAAATGTATCTATCTCTTTACTTTAGATAGATTTCATCAAAAAGAAGGCTTGCATCTCATTTACACATTTCATTAATTCTTGCATTCCTCCCACACTTCACGAGTCCATTAACCGTTAAAAACAATTAAGTGGTAGCTTAGGTTAAATTATTTAGAAATTTGAGTGACAGGTCATAAGGCGTCTTCCAACATCTCTGAACAGAGGAACTATCATTTATTTCCTGTAGTGCATCCCAGGGTCTGCGTGGTTCTTCTATGTACCAATCGGTATATCGACTGGATTTTCATGTACCCTTGAGGTATATGAAAATGTTCTTCATGTACCTAATGGTATATATGAAGGCCCCTTTCGAAGGGTTGTGCATAAGATAACACTAACACGTATTTGAGCTCCCACATACCTCTAGTATATTGGGAGGTACATCTAGGAACTTGTAACCAACTAAGAAAATCCATTTGTCCATATTGTTGGAGCAATACAATGAGGACAACACTCAGGGAGATACTACGCATGTACCATCCAAGTAAGCGTTTATTCAGGTAAGGGTACAGTCCCAATCCTCCTTGCCACATTTTAATATTGGACCCTGTAGTATATAGTGAATTGTGATGACTTGAAACTACAGTTAAGGATTCAGATTATTTAACCCCCCTATCACTTAAGTTTTCTTGTGGCCTTAGCTAGTGTAGGGATTTTGTGTGTCTTTTTTATTTAGAAACCTTTTAAGGTAAATTATTTTATCCAGAATTCTAGCTGAACCACTTGTGAGGAGATCTCGCAGGCTGTAGGATTTACCACCTAACTATCCTACCATCCCAGAAGGAAGCGAAGGGATAACGATGGACCAACCTGTTATGGATGATCCACACGTGTAAGGATTTCCAATCACTAAATCGAGGGAAGATTACTCTTCTTTCGAAAATCCATTTACCCCCACTCCATTAATGGCTCAACAACATTCTTCGGATGAATCGACTTTTCATTTTTCATTAGAAAAGTATTCTAGGGCATAGGATTAGGTGTTTTCCCAACCTTAAGATGATCCTATAGAATCAAAATTTGTTCCAAATGCTCCATTTTTGGATACATCCTTTGGCCATACTGTTTCTGAATATGGCACTACTACGTTTTCATATGTCACACCCCAACCTATACAAGATAAAAGATTACTTGCTTATGAAGAATTTTTTGTGCTAGTTCATGAATATCTAGCTTGCCTATGTAGAATGGTGGAGAGCCTCAAAAGACATAGCTTGTCACATCTTCTTGCCATTCTAGAGGTAACCAGAACTCAATACCATACCCCTTCTCATTCTTACGTTGCTACTGCATCAGGAATACCACTTCAAAATATGGTCTCTTATGATCAGGGTCAACCTCTCCCAACCTGACCATTAAAAATATCCCAATTGTGTAAACTGTCCTATGACTCTGAGTAATGGGGGGAAATGCTCAGGCCAAGTTGCTTCAACAACTAGGATACAAGTTTCAATTGTAGGGAAGAGTGTTTCTTTGGGGAAACCCACAGTTGGTCAAAAGTCCACAACTGGAAATGTGGTTACTCCTTTTCTAGTCATAGGTGAACCATTGTGGGTACAACCTACATCTAACCAGCCCACGTGGGGTTATGTCTATCTGGGGAACCAACATACAATGTTTAATCACACTTATCCACTGATTCTACCAAGAAACATTTATGTCAGGATCCCCTACCCTAGAAATATGAATACCCCATGGGGGAAACCTAATTTGATAAATGTTCCCACACCACCTAGAGGGTCACCTAGAGGTCCACCTAGTGGGACACCTATAATCCCCTCTAAAGTACCTCCTGTAGGACCACTAGGGGGACTATCCCAAGGACCATCTAGGGGGTCATCTAGAGGACCACTAGAGGGAAAAGGACCATATGGAATATCACCTAGAAACCCACCACTAGGGGGACCACCTAGAGGCTGTTTAGGAGGACCACTTGGGGCCCCTCAGGAGGACCACCTGGAGGCCCACTTAGAGTCCCACCTAGAAAACCACCAACATAGAATCAAACTTTTATAGGAGGGTCATCATCACATGTTTATCAACCAACTTATGGTCCTACTAGTACATAGATGCTTTATCAATACTACCAGTATCCATATCCAAACCAAAAATTGTCATTTCTGGATACACTTGATCTTACATACTTGTCACAATTGATTAACGACCTGATTCACCATGACCCATCATGGCCACCTATTCCTGTAAATTTTTCTTTCGAAATACCCAAATTTGACGGAAAACTTGGTGAGGCGTTGAAAAACCACATGATGACTTATCACTTTTGGTGTTCTTCCAAATCTTTGATGGATAATTCTATATGTCTAATAATTTTTTAGAGGACTCTCACCGGGACGACCACTAAGTGGTACATAGAATTACCTCAACATTCCTGTTATTATTTCAACACTTTGTCCGTGTCCTTTTTAACCCATTTTCAGTTACCAATCATATATGAAACGGGTACTGATATTTTAACTTCCCTTCGCCAAACTACTTCCAACCATATATCAGATCACATACACAAGTGGAGGCAATGACGTAGGTTGATTAAAGCTCCTATTCCTGGCCAATTATTGGATTATTGATTTATCAAACCACTTCGTCCACCCATTGCTAGATATGTTTCCATGGGAGGTGTTGTTACCTAATAGAAATCCATTAGCCGTTCTCAGTATCTCGACTTGGTTTATTCTCAGTCAGGTACTTTGTATGATTTGATTTTGAATGCTCCTCCTCCTACTTCAGAACCTTCAAGACCTTCAACGAAACCTCCTTTCTATTGCATATTAGGTTCCATCCAAACATAGTCTGCAACTAAAACAACAAAAAAGAAAAACCTAGCCACCTCACCAGCTAGTCAGACTGATTCCATTCCTAATACTACTTCTACTCCTGTTTCTTTCTCTGAGGTGAATGTGGTTCAATCTTCATATTCCTTGGGAACATGGGAAAAAGGTAAAAACAAATCAAAAAATCTTACCAATCAACAGGATAATCACAAAAAAAAGTAGATATTGATTCCAAGAATAAGTTCCCTTTCCTTATCTTTGGAGGTGACCATTTCACAAAGAATGTCCTCATCGCGAGGAGGTTAGTAAGTTTTTGAAAAACACTGCCAATTCAGCGGTTTTAACTGATCATTTCCCTACCCAACAATAATTGATTGACCATTAGTCCTTACATGGGTATTCCTCATCTTCCATCGATGAAGTTGAAAGGATGTCTAGTAACTCAGTTCATAATACCACAAGATCATAGAACTATGGACCCCCTCCAGATAAAAAGAGTGATAGCATTCTTGTTGAAAAATCGTATGCTTCCATTCCTCCTCCGACAAATGATTTTCAAATTGAAAAACATGTTCTTGACGTTGTCTTATGGCCACCCAAGACTACCATTCATTAATCATCATTGAATCCTATTGCATGCACTTCCTAATACTATAATGTTGTCGAATATTAGTCCCAAGCACCGTGTGCTATGTCCACCCCGGAGGTACTCCAAACATATCCTACACAAAGGAAGAATATGGTGTCATTTCTTAGATCTATGGATCTTGTGAATAGTAATGTTATAGCTTCTAAACTGGAAGAATTTAATTCAAGGCTTTCCCATCAACATTCTTTCCAAATATCCATGAAATTTATTTGGAAAAGTTCCATCGTACCATTTTGGAAGAAGGTGCCTTGACTTCAGTCATGTCTCTTTATTCAATAGTGAGCTATTCGATCTCCTAAAATTAATCTATCACTTATAACATTGAAGGAATTTGATGGTCGTGGTTTTAAACCCTACGGATTACTATCATCCTTATTGATAGAATTAGGGGGAAAGTCAATATCCATAGATGTCAAATTTTTCGGTTCTCCCTTGGATTACAATATCCTCCTAGGTAGAAATAGGTTTTATGTGATGGAGGAGGTCACGTCATCCATCTTTCATGTGGTCCAATTTCCATTCCAAGGGAATGTTTTTACCATCGATCAACTAGATTTATGTTTTCCAGATACGAATTCTAATGCTATGAACAATGTTCCACTCTTATCCTCTATGACTCCATAGTATAAGAACACAGGAGTAGGACTTCTTAAATACTCTTCACTAATGGGATTTTTTTCATTAAAAATTTATCCTCCTCCCTTTTCGATCTCATCTGTGAACATGATTTCGGTGAATTATGACAACTCAATAAAAGGGAAATCAATTTTTGACTCGATACCTTTCATTCCATTTGAAGAAATATACGAGGTTATTCAATCCACCTATGATGACCATAGAATTAATGACCACCTTGTGGTTGCATCAAATCCCTACCATATACCATATTAGTTAGATTCCCCCCACCCCTCGCTAGACTATATTTTACAAACCCTTACATCCAATGATTCCATCATGGAAGTTATGTCATTAGATGAGATGCCTTGGAAAGATAATCATCATCGATCTTCTTTCCTTCCCCACTACCAGTTGGTAGAGAATGATTTCGAGTCGTTGGTTTCATCCGATCTTGTAGCTATTCCTAAATCACCTTTACTCATCTAAAATGTTGACTCTAAAGATAATTTGAGAAATATTACTCAGACCACACTGGTCGATATATCGATGAAACCTGGAGTTATTGATGACATCCACTTAGTCCATAACTTTTCTCATCAAGAAGTCATGAGTTATACGACACTTTTTCAGAGAAATATGAGATTTTTTTGCTTGGAGTTATGAAGAAATGTCAAGGATTGATCCTTCAATTGTTGTTCATGAGATTAGGACATACCCTGATGCCAAGTCGGTATGTCAAAAATTACGTCAAGTACATCCACGGAAAGAAACAACCATTAAGGAAGAAGTTGAGAAACGTCTTAGGGATGGGTTCGTTTTCCCCATCCTGCTAATGAAATGGGTTTCTAATATCGTTCTTATTACCAAGAAGTAGAGTATGATTAGGGTTTGCATCGATTTCTGAGACCTTAATAGGGATTGTCCAAAATAAAACTACCCTACTCCATACATTGATCAAATCATCGATAATTGTGCTAGAAGTGTCATCTTTTAATCTATTGATGGTTTCTCTGGCTACAATCAGATAGAGATACTCCCTTCTAATCAATATAAGATGGCTTTCATTTTCCCATGGGTGAATTTCCTTTTGGTCTTAAAATGCTAGTGCTACGTTCCAATGTGCCATGTATTGTTCTTTCCACGACATTAAACATATTTTGAAACCGTATCTCGATGACATACCATCTCATTTGCAGCATCGTGAACACAATGTTGACCATCTAAGAGCCATTTTTCTTAGATGCATCCATTACAAGATTCAGTTAAATCCACATAAATGTGTTTTCTGTGTTGAGACTAGACGATTTATTGGATTCATTGTCTCTAAGGATGGCATCTGTATTGATCCCCTAAAAAATTTAGGGTATTCTGGCCTTACCACCCCATACCAACGTCACCGAACTCAAAGTTTGTAAGGGAAGGAAAAATTCTAACACCATTTTGTATGCAACTATGACGAAAAAACACATGGTTTCATGCGTCTACTTAAAAAGGATGTGCCTTTTGTTCGGGATGATCTTGCACAATGTGATTTTGATACTCTTGAACATGCCATCACACACGCATCGGTGTTGTAACCACTAGATTATGCTAAGGATTATTTCTTATATGTGGCTACCTCTCTTACTACCACCGGCATGGTACTAGTACAAACACATGATAATGGCTAAGAGAATGTGATATACTACCTAAGTAAGAGTCTTCTTGACTCTGAAACACGATACTTGCATGTTGAGAAGTTATCTCTGGCTATGGTCATCACAGTACATAAGTTTTGTCACCACATCCTGCTAAGCCCAACCATTGTGTACACAAATTATAACCCCGTGTATTACATATTGACTCGTGAAGTACTTGGGGGAAATAATTCTCACTATATTTTCATTCTCCAGGAGTTTGAATTAGAATTTTCCAAATCTATTTCAAAAAAGTCGTTAATCTTCGTATATTAAATGTGTGATCTTCCTCGTATTCCTAAGGAAACACAACCCATTAATTAAATTCTTGATGAATCTTTGTTCCTCATTAGTATGTTTGACACATCGCATGGAGATTTGATTTTGTATCTCCAAAGTCAACGGTTTCAGCTGAATGGAACCCATGACCAACATCGTTGTATTCGCCACCATGATAAGTACTACCTTATTGTCAATGATACATTGTATAATCATGGAGTTGATTCTATTTTATGGTGTTTCTTAACACATGATGAGGCTGAAATAATGTTGAATGATTACCACTCTAGAGCTTGTGGCAGTCATCTTTCTGGGATGGCTGCTGCACATAAAATCCTATGTGTTGGGTACTTTTGGCCCTCAATATTCAAAGATTGTATAGAAGTCATGAAGAAATTCCCTCCTTGTCAAATTTTCGAATCGAAAAAGTGCACCCACCTAGCTCCACTCCATTCCATCATTTCCAGGGAAAATGTTAGGGAGAAATTTAGCCCATGGGTGAAATTATAGGGGTCACAAAAAATCTTAGGTGAATTTTTAATATAAAAGGGTTTTTTTAAGTTAATAAATTATTCCTATATTTATTAAACCCATAAGGGTGTGAAATCAATTATCCAACTCAGGGAGAAAGGGACAAATGAATTTAGCCATCCGAGATTTAGCTAAAATGGTGATTCCTCCCGTGTCTTTCTCATAATTTAGGGGAAGAGATGTTTCTTCGCCCGATTTTTCATTCATGGAGGCGATTAGAACTTGGTTCTCCCAGTTTGTTCACTCATAGAGGGGATTAGAAATTATATCGCCCCAAATTTGTGGAACGTAGGAAAAAATGTTGTTAGATCACCGTAGATTTGTGGACCATATGGAAAAACACAGTTATATTTCCCTGGTATTGAGGTAGATATGGACCATAGGGATTTTAATATCTAGATTTCATGGTAAATAATAAAATCGGGTGTTTTGACCTCCATATTTCATGGTAAATACAAACTTTGGTGGTTTAAGCTCGTAGGTGAAGAACCATAGGTTTTTGACCTCCAGATTTCATGCTAAATAAGAAATTAGTTGGTTTCAACTCCTTGGTGAAGAATTTTTTATATTCTAAATTGCTCCACATGTAGAAAAATGTGTCTTGATCTAGTAAAACGGGGACAATTGTTTTCTATATAATACTACAATGCATGAAGAACCATCAAATATTTGCATGAATCTTGACATTGGGTGAGTGGAAAGAAAGTTGAAAGTGGCTGAGAGGCTGAGTGGAAAATATCAACATTTGTTCACTTCTTGGGGTCTCTAGTCTTTACAAAGGAAACTATCTAGATTTCTTCAAAGTTTGTTGGGGTCTCCAGAGTCTAGGTTAATGCAAAATTACAAAAAGTTTCATGTTTGATATTAAATGCTAACAATTTCACCCTGAGGTGAGAAATTCACATGCATGTTCATTTAGCACTGTAGGGATATTGATATCGGCATGCTTACAAATTAGCTTGATATACAAATCGAGATGAGTAACTACCCTGTTTTGTTTCCTCGAATATACAAGTGATTATATTTCCTCAGTGTTTTCTAACATGACCTCTATGTACATTTTCAACATATCTACATTTCAAGAGACTCCATCAGTTCCCTCTTCCATAAGTGTTGTTATATGTTCATGTGATTTTTCTCTGCTACCCGATTTAGTGTATAAATCCCATTACCTGCAACATCTTGTTCAAGCCATTTGAGATTCTGAATACATTCATGCATTATATCGAGGGGTACACTGCTACCCACACTCCCTTGACCCTACCTTCCACACTAGCATTCTTCCAATCAAATGAAACATTGGAATTATTCCTTCCAATGGGTGGAAACATTATTTATGGGTTCCCTCTGTATTTATTTTCAAAGGCCTAATAAATCTAAAGATATTTATGATCTTCACTAGAATCCCTTTCGAGATATAAGCTAAAGAAAGCCAAAAAATTAGGATTTCTTCAGGAATTGGCTTAACTAGAGCCAATTTGCCTCTAGTCAATAACCACATATTACACCAATTATTGAGTCCTTCATTATTTAGCCTATAACTTTTAGGATTAAGGGGGGAACCCAAATATTCAAAACGTTCATTGAAGTCTATTCAATGTTCATCTATACAAGGAGAAACATAAACACAAATTAAGCAAGATATGTGAGGTTTGGTAAGGTGTTTCCAAACACTCAACTCTCTAAGAGTGTATGAATAAAATAAATAGACAAAAAAAGTTCCAAGTATTGCAAGGAAAAATGATTTTAAACCCTCACTTATATGGAATTTATCCTACTTTGCTATATACTATAGGATCCAATGCAACATTGATGTGTAGGTATAACTATAAGAAATTCTAGATATGCTAAAATGTTGTAAGAGTGCTTTGAGACACCAAACATGTATCACATACTCACTTGAGTAATAGGATTAAGCTTGAAAACAAAAAACACATTCTTAGGGGGTTTTACTTCAGCTTCTGGAATATCCCCTATATGTAACCACAAAAATAGACATAGAAAGTAAGAAGAATCAAACCAATCCTTATGAATAGGAAGTAGATGATTTCCACTTATTGATAATACTTTATTTTCAAAAACATAAACAAGAGTATAAAAAGTAACAATAATGTATGCTCTCCTCACCATATCCAAAACAACAGCTCGAGAATGTGCTTCTTTCATGTGCAATGATTTCTCAAGCTCTTCTAGATCTAGTTGTTCACCCATAAGAACCCAATCATCTTTCAAACACATTTCTTCTCCTTGAAAAGGATTTTTATTTTTTAAGGTATATTGTGAGACGTATGAAATGAACTACCAAAAAAACAAAAAGAGAATTAACATCACAATGAAAAATAAGATCCATCAGGAAGATAATCGCAATTACCATAAATTTATTTCAAAGTACGAGGGTCCAGTTGTGTGTCATCTCCATATCAACACTTTATCCTAATTTGACTACTGATCATTAAAAGGAGAAGTAAATTCCCATCTAAATAACAATTTGAATATAATTCTACATTCAAAATTGTTTGTGTCTAGACTCTAGATAACACAATATTTATAGTACATGTTTTATAAGCCTTCGATAACAACATTTCTAACTTATCAATGCAACAACAACAAAAAAGTATGATGCAATTTTTTTGTAGAGCCACCTCAAACTTGGTTGTATGAAGATGTGTTGGAATCCAAGGAGGAGGATACTTGTAGGAGTATGTGGATCGACAATCTTAGAGACATATTCTACATCATTAAGACTTTTTATGGACCAGATATGGACAACCATTTTCAATTTCAAATTGCGGATTTTATATCATCCCTATTCAAAGATGCAGAGAAGTCTTGTGAATGCACATGCCAACTTAGTTTATATACTTCTTATATAATTCTTATACACTTATTTCTTGTAGAGAAGGTGTAGAACAAATAAGCTCTTCAAAGCATTAGTGTAGGTGAAATAAGCTCAATGTATGTAAGAATTAGTTAAATGTTTCTTTTTTAATATTATTGTGGATTTGTAATGTGGTGTTTGGGGTGAGTATCGACCTACCCAATCACATGTTCTCTCTCTTATTGTGGCATGCTCTAGAAGATGCATCCAAATATTCTAAGGATCTCATGCACTCTCATGAGAGTACATGTACCCATGTTCTTTCCTCTCATATTGCATGAGGGTTACATGTGAGCTTTCTTCGCATAATTTAGATCTTTGTAGGATAGTAGCTTCATGAGGATGGTACTCACATCAGTTTGCTTATGCACTTTGGAGTGAGGGATATTCATTTCTCCTTGGTGATAGATTATCATGGTTGCATCTTTTTGCTTGATGGACAGATGCTAGCATGGTAGTTGATGGTCATGATGTGATTTATTACTCATCATGCTTAGATGAAATTACTCCTTGTGCATTTGTGATGGTGATTATGAGACATGATGATCATACACTTTGCCATGGACATATACTCCTAGGTGGAATAGCTTAACATTTCCAATTGCTAGACATTCTCTGAGGGGACTATGTATCTAATGATGTTATTACGCTTGTTCATATATTATTTTCTAAATTTGATTTAGAAGGATTCTACTACATTGTTTCTTTGCTGATCTAGCCTTTTCCTAAGGCTTAGTGATGTATTTTAATGTAGTGATCCTTTAATGGTGTTGTCCCCTAGGTTATATCCTAGGTGGATAATATACCTTGTTTTTATATTCCTATCAAGTGGGGGAATTTACTAAAAGACATCAATTTATTTTACATGGTACACCACTAGTTGGACCACACCCCTTCCTTTACACACATGTTAAGGAATATTGACAAAAGTTGATAATATTTTGCTTCATGCAAGCGACATCCCCTTGATATTTCAATTGAATGAGCTGCAGGTGGATCTATGACATGATGGATAATATTTTATCATTTGTTGGAGTGTGGCATATATTTCTAGGGTGTACCTTGGATCCACGTGTGCCACCTTTTGTGAGTTAGTCAGTGCCATGTGTACAACTTTGAAGGTTCATTTCACACATGTGAGGAGATTTGATATTGAAGTAAACTACCATAGCACACTTCCCTAGGGTGCACTTGAAAAGAAGGATTATTTTATTTCTTGTTGAGTATTCAAGCTGGACACCATGCACATCCATCAAGGGTGCAAATATCAAGGATTAATATTTTACTGTCCTTATAGACAAAGGTTGTTGAATGACATAACTTCCTAGGAGCATGGATAGTTTATTATTATTTTTCCAATTCAAAGAGGTTGAGGTAGTTACCAAAACACATTCCCTTAGGGAGCACTTCATGTATACAATATTTTATTGCATGAGAGTTTAAAGGGGTCCAAGGAACACTTCTCTAGGATGCACTTCTCCTAGGTTCTCCATCAACACTAATTCATGGTCAAATAGGGTTATTTCCAAAGAAATCCATCATTTCTTTAGCTACAATTGGAATTTATATTTGCAGGTGCTTATTTGATCTTGACGAGCACTTTGCACACTTGTTCATGTACCTTATGGACCAAATTTATATTTTAAGGACTTGGTTGAGGACGTGTTTTTAAAGAGGAATATTTGTATTATTATATCATCTCATACATATTAGAGGGAGCACTTTGTGACTTATATGAGGAAAATGAATACACTATCCCATACTTTGCATGCAAGCATCTTGGAGGGTGCACTACTAATGGACATTTCAGTATGTTGATTTGTCAAGCAGGCAATTTTAGTAATGTGCTCTCCCTCTCTTGGAGGTTTTTCTTGCTTGTTATATCATATCTTATGTGGAGAAAACTCTCTTAGAGTGAATGAATATTATTTGACTTGTCAAACTTGAGGGCATGAGACATAACTAATCCATTATTATATTATTTTGTTGACTTGTCATGGATGTAGTTACACAAATAATGTATTTTATCTCAAGAGAAAAGATACTCCCTCAATATAAAGGGGACTCAAACATTTTAAAGCATAGTAGAATATCCATTGGATACATTTGTAGATTCAATGAAATACCTTGTGGAAATCTTCTAGATCATATGCTCTCTCACATTGTTTGAATAACCTTGACATATGCTTTTGGAGTGTGAAATTGATAATGCCCTTTATTTTTCTTTATATTATAAATGGATAATGGTTTATAATTGCATGCATTCTCTACTCTTAAATGGATGCATGTAAATTATTTGCTTTTACTAATAGCCATAACCTTCATAAGTATTAAAGTTTATCTACTTTAATAATCTCTATAGTTTCATTTATGCAATTTGGGACAACAAGATATCATTTTTTGTAGCTTGTACTCTTCAACATCAATAACCATTATTCCCCATTAGGAGAGCCTCCCATTCAGTCTTGATATGACACCATTCATCTACTAATAAGACACTAGTCTCCAATCTACTCATCCACATTCATTTCCTTAACTTACAAGAACCTATTGATGGAATTAACTATTCATTAGACCTGGAAATTTGTTGCCTAAAATTATAGCGATCCTATCTAGGGAAGCCCCTCTTGATCTGAAGAGAACCAACCTAACATGTACGAAGAGCGCTCGTGATGTGACATTGGTAATCCCTCTTAGTTCCTATAATATCTCGCTTGATCTTTAGGACATTATCTCAAAAAGTAAGAGTTTGAGAGGTAACACTATCCACTTCCTAATGTGTGAAGAGGGATCATTATATTACATTGGCAATCCCTCTTATTTAGTCCAATGTCTAACTTTAGCTTTAGGAATTTATCTCAAAAAGTGAGAGTTTGAGAGGTAGCACTGGCCACCTTTTAGAGATCTAGTAATTGTGTTTTATAAATATCTATCGTCAATTGCATCCTCTCAAAACACTAAATGTGACTTCTTATTAATTAATGAAAATGAAATCAGCTTCATATAATACAATCTTAATCAATATTCATTTAGAAATATCCCACCATTACCTCATTTTAAATGACAACTTCTCCACTTAATAAAAGGATATTCTCAACACTTCATGAACAAGTATACTCACCTCCTAAGGGGGTTTCAACTCTGGAGAACTTTCAGGGATGAACTCTGCAAGTTGTGGGGGGTCCTCAAATGGATCATCCAATATATATGTGTGCTTGATTTTGTAGTGTCACAAGAAGGCTATATTTAAAACTCATATTTTATGCAAAAAAATGAAAGAAATCAAATTATATTTACCAAGGATATGTGAAGGAATTACAACAGTTTTTCAGGGGATGCGTTTGAGAATTATTGAGGTGGCATTATATCAATAAAAAATGGGTCTATAATACAAGATTAAATGCCTATTCTAAGATACAAAAACAGGGATTTACTAATTGACATTGTTCACAAAATAAGACAAGATATCTTATATAAAAGACTTGAAATAAGTTATGACTGACATCAACAAACTTTACGTATAGAATTTGTAAGATGAAATAATGTCAAATTTACACTAAGGGATCTTTTCTTAGTGTACTCTATTCCCTAAAAACTATATATTGTAAAAATATTTAACTCTAGCGGATCTGGACTATATCCCACACACATATTATCAATATCCATCATTTTGTTCCTTAGTATTCAAGAATCCTAGCTCAAGACAAGCTTCTATACATTAGACCTTATTGGTCAAATTTATATTGCATGTGAATAGAATTGTAGATATGTAATTTCTTTCTCTCATGGTTGTACATGTTTTCAAATTAAACCAATTCTCAAGTTCTGTAAATTCTAGAGAATCAACATATCCTACAATCTCCCTTCTATAGATGCCTTTCTTTTTACAACTGTGGTGTTTGGTGGTTGTGATATACTCTGACCCTGTGCTATACTGTTGTGGCAGCGACAATTTGTAGCGATTTTAGTATATGAGAATATTGTATTTTTTTCTTTTTACGTACAGATTTCTTGCAGGTAGTCAAGTTTTGGACAAACAATGAAACTGTGCAATTAATAATGTTCCTTTTCAATACAAATTTGCAAAAAACTTGTTTCAACAGTAGAGTGATGTATGAGTAATGATGTATTGAATAATTGGTTTTGAAAATATCGCTACCATCCAAAGTGAATGGCCATAGGCCAAAACCGAACTAGATTTGACACCTATTGTGGTGTACCTTATGAGTCTTCCTTTATCAGTAGGTGGTATATCTTTTTTGTTATGTAGGTATTTCCCAATATTTTGTTGTTCCATGTGAAGAATAATTCTTAAGTTTCTATGGCTATTATTCTATTGAGATGAATGGAGTAAATTAGATTTCCATTTGTTGGATACATATAATTGTTTTATTTCATTTCATGAAACCCCGTAATAGAGTTTAGGTCACTCCCAACATTACAAGGAACTGCTTGATATTCTTGCTTTTATTTTGAGATATTTGACCAAAATCCTTGTTTCTCCATATAGTTTCGAAGACCGTAACCATTAGTTATGATAAAAGAAAAACTATTTTTTTGAAAAAAAAAGAATATTGTACCAAGATAGGCCACACCAAACTTGTTTTCTCTCCAAATTTCTATTTGCAGCTTTTTTCAAGGTTTTTCTTTTTGGATTTATGCACCAAATCCGTTATATTCAAAATTTTATTCGCATTGATTTCAATTTTTCTAGGAAGTATTGTACCTTTTGTTATTTATGAGCCATACACAATCCTCTTATTGCATCTATTTACCTGCATCCACATACTCATTAGAGGTTGTATGCATTTTTATCTATATTTTACCTTTACTATGGTATTCTTACCATCATATGTATCCATTTACTATTGCAGGAGAGGACAAATTATTCCCCACATTGGTCATTGGCAAGGATCAATATTGTCCTTTTTTTGTTCTCCATTAATTTCCCATCTTCTGGATTGGTGTATTCCTGTTTTTTTAAATAGGTATACTTTGGGACACTAGAGTTCTAATATTTTCTAATTTCCACATTTTGGTTCACTGATTTTCTCTTAATTAGAGAGTTTGAAGTTTTTGTATTGTCTACCTTTCCTCCAATTGTGGAAATTGAACCCAAGAGATAGAACAATTACACTCACAAAATTGCTAATCAAACATGCAAAATTAACACTAAAGGAGACTGAAATTGGAGCATAACACTAATCTGTATTTAATAAGTGTACAATAGACAACCTTGTGAAGTAATAGGATGCTGTAATATATAATTACATGATAGAATAGAATGCATAAAGATGGCATTCGAAATGGTAAAAAAGCAGGCTTACCAAAACTAGTCAAATCCCCCATAGGTTCATAAAGCAGTTTCCAAATCTATGAAGATGCTCACGAATTTGCTAAGTCAAGTGGGAAAGCTAAAGAGAGATGGAAAGAAAACTAATAAATTCTTTTATTTGGAGAAAATGAGGGAGGATGATGTGGGAAAAAAAGAATTCAACTACACCTAGTCTAGCTTTTCCTTTTGCCTTAAATCAGAATAAAACAAGGTAGATTTTCAGAAAAAAATAGATATGCGCTTTAGAGGATCTGGAACAAAGAATACATGCTAAATTGGGTTTCCAAGATGTTTCCCAAGTGCTCCATGACTCATTTTTAGCATGTGTTGACTTCTAGGACATGTAGAAGGAAACTAGCATAGAATGGAATCTAGGAAACTAGGTAGTAAGACAAAAATAATTAAATTAATGTCTAATGTAGGTAACTATGGGTTGATTATTCTAACACCCCCCCTTAATCCTGAATTTATGAGTAAATATCAAAAAATTATAGGGCATAGCAACAAGGATTAGTCACCCTTTACATACTGCTTGTCCATACAACCAAGGAAAGAGGCAAAAATCTAGTGGGAAAATACTCCCTTAAACATGGATAGGAATTTTTTTTTTTTGGAAATCTTGTCATCAATCATGCTTCACAACATGATCAAAAATCCCCAGCAGTGATTTGAGATTTCTGAATGTCTTCTCACAAAAAACTTTGGTCAAGATGTCTACTACTTGTTGTGAAGATGCACATAAGAGTAGATCAATGGTGCCATCATGCACAAGCTATCTGATGTAATGCATATGGATCTCAATGTGCTTGGTTTGCTATATTTGAACTGGATATTTGCATATTTGAATGGTGCTCTGATTATCACAGTAGATAATGGTTGAAAACTATGATTCGAAGCCACACTCTCCAAGTATCCCCTGCAACCACAAACATTGAGTTGTTGCATTTACAACTCCTCTATTCTCTGAGTCTGTAGATGAGAGTGCTATGGAACCCTGCTTCTTGTTTGACCAGGTGATTGGTCCTTCTGCAAGCATGAACACATACCCTAATGTAGACTTTCAATCTATGTTTCCACCTACCCAATCACTGTCAGTAAACCCAATCAAATAAGGACCATATTTGTCTTTGTAGAAGATCCCATGAGTTCTTGTTCCTTGAACAAAGTTTAGGATCCTTTTGGATGCCCTCCAATGGATCTCATGAGGCTGATCCATGTATCTCAAAGCCACACTAACTGCATAATATATATCAGGTCGAGTGTGTGTAAGATAAATCAAACACCCAATCAACTACCTATACAATGTATTATTTACCATAGGAGAAGAACCTGCTTCTTCAAGCTTAACTATTGAAAGGAAGGGAGTCTTGCTTTGCTTGCAATATTTCATGTTGAACTTGTTCAGAAAATCCAAAGCATACTTGAACTGATGTAATTTTATTCCATGTTGGGATTGAGCAATTTTGAGACCCAATAATTGGCTCAACAATCCCAAATCTGTCATAGAAAATGCATGGTTCATTGCATCCTTCAAGGAGGCAATCTCTTTCTTTGAACTTCCTGTAATCAGTAGGTCATCCACATACAATAAAATAATCATCAAAGAACCATGACTCAACTTCAAATAGACATTAGGAACAGAATTGCATCAAACAAAACTCAGTAATAGAAAAAAGCCATCAATCTTGTCATACCAAGCCCCAGGGGCTTGCTTGAGCCCATACAATGATTTCTTTAACCTGCACACTAAATATGGAATAGAAACAAACCATTTAGGTTGCTGCATGTAAATCTATTCAGTGAGATCTCAATTTAGGAAATCACACTTCACATCCATGTGATGCACTTCCCACTTCTTTGAAGCTGCAATGGCTAGAGCTAGCCTTATGGAGTCCATCTTTTCCATTGGTGCAAAGGTTTCATTGTAGTCAATACCATGTAATTGTGAGTAGACCTTGGATACCAATATTGATTTATATTTTAAAGGTGAACCATCAATAGAAAACTTAGTCTTGAAAACCCACTTACATTGAACTAGCTTCCTCCCTGGGGGAAGATCAACCAGTTCCCAAGTGTTGTTCTTCTGGAGCGAGATGAATTCTTATTTCATGGATGTTTTGCATTGTGGATCATGTGTTGCATATTAATATGTATATGGATATGATTCAACCATTATATATCACTTCTCAGCAAATAGAGGATCTTTCACACAAAGGGCACTCTCAAATTGAGATATAGTCCTCCTAGTGTCATTAGGATTTCCATCTAGTTCCCTAGCTGCATGAATGGTATTTGTTTCCCATTTTGGTATTGTAGGATTGTTAGAATATGAAATAAAATCATTATTATCAGACATATTATAATTAGTAAAATCATTATTCTCTCCACTTACAATCAATGGTTCTGGTGGTGAAGAAGACTCTCCAACTTCAACTGCTACTAAAGGCTCTTCTTGGAATTGAACACTTCTTTCAATGAAAGCTTTGTTAGTGATCAATTTGATAAGCTTATACCCTTTTGAATGTTCAGAATACCCAATAAATAGGCACTCTTGGCTTTGGGGTTGCAAAGCTTTCTTCTTTTCAGGTGGAATTCTAGCCCAAGCCTTTGAGCCAAAAATCCTGAAATGGGTCACATCTGGCTTGTGCCCACTCCAAGCTTCGAAAGGAGTCATACCATCAAGCTGATTATGAGGCAACCTATTTTGAATGTAGGATGCATAGTTTATAGCCTCATCCCAAAACTTTGGCGGCAAAGTCTTAGCCTCCATCATGCAGGTTGCCATCTCCTTCAGTGACCCGTTCTTTCTCTCAGCAACACCATTTTGTTGTGGTGTGTAAGGGATCAAATGCTACACATGGATATATACATATTTATAATACTAAATGAACTCAGACTTGACATACTCACCACCATTGTCAGATCTAAGGATCTTGAGTTTCCTCCCAGACTTGTTTTCAACCAAGGATCTAAAGACTTTGAAGAGGTCAAAAACTTTAGACTTATGCTTTAGGAAGTGAACCCAACAATACCTGGAAAAGTAATCTATAAAGGTTAGTGCATATTTGCTTGAATCATGGAAATATGAGGGAATGGACCAGCAATTTCACTGTGGATCAGCTCAAGAGGTGCGGAGGTTCTCTCATGATTAGCTTTATCATACTTGTGCTCTGGGTGTTTTCCTAGGATACAACCTTGACAGACTCCCTTAGAAAACTTGATCTTTGGTAAACCTATGACCATATATGTTTCACTCAAATTAGAAATATACTTGTAGTTAAGATGGAAAAATATTTCATGACAAAGCTTGCTTGCCTCATTAGCATGAATCAAAAGAGTAGAGGGGTTTGAGTAGGATAGAAAATGGGAAAACTTGTATACCTTCGAAGTGTGATCAACAACACCTTTTGCTATGAATTTACCATTCGAAATCTTAGTGATTTCAACATCATCAGGGGAGAATATGACCTTATTTGGAGACCCATTATGAGTCATATGATACACTAACAAGAGATTAGAGGCAAGACCTAGAACATACAACACATTATTGAAACTACCATGGTCAAGATCAATCCTACCCTTCCCCATACTGTTAGTGAGAGAGTCATCTCCCAAAACTATTGGTGGCCCTTTCGACATGTCAAGAGAGGAGAATGTATCTTTTGTCAAAACCATGTGTCTAGAAGCTCCAAAATCTATGATGAAGCTAGGTGAGCTTGATGTGCCAACAACCAGTGCATGTACTCTCTCTTTGTCTTCTGAATTTGATCCTCCTTCCTTCTTCTTTGAGCAATCAGGAAAGGTGATGTTATTCTTCTGCAGGAGTTGGGTCACCATGTCAATTTGATTCTTCATACAAGATCTCTTGGGATGATAGCCCTTACTACAGTATGTGCACTTGCTCATTTCTCCTTTGTTCTTCTTCTTCTGGGAATTCTTCTTGGAACCTTGGGGCTCCTCTTGAGACTTAGACTTGTCTCTCTTTTGCTCAGGTGGATTTTTATCTTTTTTATTGCTTTTTGAATCCACCCTTGAATCTCCAGCAACCAAAGCTTGGTTTTTGGAAGGTTTGATGGTGCCCATCATCACCAACTTATCTTGCTCTTGTGTGAGGGATTCCATGAAATCTGCAAGCTTAGGCATCTTCCAGGCTCGATTTGTCAACTTGGTGGAATGGAAGGTAGAAACAAACACTGAATAGTTAGGGCCAAGCTTAGAGAGTATGGACAAAACTAGTTTCTCTTCCTTATTTTCGATCCCACACCACTTCAACTGTAAAACAAGGGCCTTAAATTTGGAAAAGTAGAGTTGCAATGATTCGAAGCTACTGGGACTCAAGGAGATCAACTCATTCTCAATTTGATGTCCTTTCATCTCATTTGTATTTTCATAAATCTCTTCTAGATTCTCCCACACTTCATTAGGTGATGTCAATCCATCAAGATGGACTCAAGAGGTCTCTTGAAATGCTCAGACACAAAAGACCATAGGCCTCATCCCTCTTGTTGTGCCATTTAATTTTCTCTACAGTTGCATTGGGATCTACCTCAATTTCCATAGTCACCCTGTAGAGACCTTTCTCTCTCAAAAATATCTCCATCTCATCTTTCCACTCAAATAAATTGAATGGAGTCAAGATGATCTTCTGAGATTGGTCCATAGCTCAGAAACGGTGCCTTTCAGTAAGCAGAATGCGCTCCCAGTCAAGATGGTGAACCTGAAATAAAAATTTGGAAGGAGAGAAATAAATATACAAAGGCTCTGATACCATATGGAAACTAAACCCAAGAGATAGAAAAATTACACTCACAAAATTGCTAATCAAACATGCAAAATTAACACCAAAGGAGACTGAAATTGGAGCATAATACTAATCTGTATTGAATAAGTGTACAATATCCAAACTTGTGAAGTAATATTCTTCTATAATATATAATTACATGATAGAATTGAATGCATAAAGATGCCATTCGAAATGGTAAAAAATTAGGCTTGCCAAAACTAGTCAAGTCCCCCATAGGTGCATAAAGCAGTTTCCAAATCTATGAAGATACTCACAAATTTTCTAAGTAAAGTGGGAAAGATAAAGAGGTATGGAAAGAAAAATCATACATGCTTTTATTTGTAGAAAAGGAGGGAGGATGATGTGGTCAAAAAATAAGTCAACTACACCTAGTCCACACCTAGTCTAGCTTTTCCTTTTGCCTTAAATCAGAATAAAATGAGGAAAATTTTCAGAAAAAGCAGATATGCACTTTAGAGGATCTAGAATAAAGAAGATATGCTAAATTGGGTTTCCAGGATGTTTCACAAGCACTCCATGACTTAGTTTTAGCATGTGTTGACTTCTAGGACATGTAGAAGGCAACTAGCATAGAATGGAATCTAGGAAACTAGGTAATAAGACAAAAATAATTAAATTAATGTCTAAGGTAGGTAACTATGGGTTGATTATTCTAAAACCAATATCTCCTTCTTCAAGAACTTCCTTTAATTTACTTTGTCCTTCCTTTTCACCCTCATCCTTTCAATATTATGTCATGATCTTTTATTTTTCTTCCTCTAGAGTTCAAATTTCAAAAGATGAAAATAGGGATTGACTTTATGAACATGCCTCCCATCTAGGTTTCTTTTCTTAGGTATGTTTGGCTCACAGTAGTAGGAAAAATTCAGGTAGGAATTTGAAAGTGAAGATTGGCGATATTATGCCCCATAAGTTGTAGGAGGACATGGACAGTCCTTAACTGTTCCCAAAACTCAAAATGAATACTTATAGGGCCTACATTTAGGAGAATATGACATTTACTTCCATTTTCACCAACAAATATTGCCCAGAATGGTTGTTTTGGGAAAGAACGAAATATTAACAAAGAGAGAAGGAACTTCTTTTGACTGAATCCCCAAGATCAACATTTTGAGTTTCATTCTCACCATTCATCCATTTTATGATAAATTGGTTGTTCCCAAAGACTTATAGTTGGTCTGGCACCATTTAATTGAAGGACCATTCCAGAATTTTGGGTTCCTTCGAATTTTGGTTCCCAACGATTGGAATTCATTGGCATGCTACACTTATAGGTGACTCTAGATAGGTGGTCCTTCCACTTTTTAATGGGCCCTGTAAACCTCCTTAGGACTATTGCTTTGTATTACCTTTGTTAACTAGGTGTAAATGCATCTTTGACAATGATGTTAGTTTTATTTCTCCCTTCCTTAGGATTTCACTACAACAAATTTGAATTTTAGGGGGGGGTTGTATTCCACCTTTAAAAGTCACTTTTGGGGGTGGTTTTGGATTTGGAGGCGGTATTTACAAACCCCCCCTAATAGAATTGACGCTAAAAGTTTTGACTTTTAGGGGCGGTTTTGGAAGAGATCAAGGCTACCCCTAAAAGTGAATTTTGAGGGAAGTTCTACACCACCCCCCCCTCCAAAAAAAAAGTGAATTTTAAAAGTGGTTCTAAACCCTCCTCATAAATACTTATGGGGGTAGTTCTAACCCCCCCGCAAAAAAGGCATTATTACTAACCTTTGGGGGAGGCTACAAATACCCCTCGTAGGTACCTATGGGGGTGGTTTCAAACCCTCCTCGTAGGTACCTACGGGGGCGGTTTCAAACCACCCCCCCCCCCCCCCCCCCCCCCCCCCCCCAACAAATTCTTTATTACAAAACTTTGGGGGAGGTTAAAAACTCCCTTATAGGTACCTATGGAGGTGGTTCAAACCCCCCGTAAAACCCTTTTGAAACCTTTGGGGGAGTTTTTAAACCCCCCTCGTAGGTACCTAAATATGTGGTTCGAAACCACCCCTAAAACTCTTTACAAACATTTGGGGGCGATTATGAAACCCCCTCATATAAACTTACAAGGGGGGTTTTCAACCAGGCTCGTTGTAACATACAAGGGCAGTTTTGAACCCCCCTCATAGTGACATATGAATTCAGTTTAGAACCCCCCTCATAGTGACATATGAAGTCAGTTTAGAACCCCCCTTGTAGCCATAATAAATCATAATAAAATATATTTTATTGAAAATATCAATAGGGCACGAAGGAATCAAACCTTCAACCTCCTGCTTATAAATTAGATGCTCTTCCATTGAGATAGAACCCTTTAATAATGGGGAAATTGGAAATATTAACACCAATATTTCATCATTTGTAATTCAAAGAAAATACTAATAATCCCAACATTGTTTCTGACTTGAGTGACCTAAGAAAGTAGTCTGCATGGCCTTGGCCTTCTTTAGACAATGTAGAACTGATAGCACCCGAGCTAGATTTTACATTCATAAAAATCAATAAATATGCATCTATACATGAGAAGGACTTAGTGCAATGAAATGCTAACTTAACTACAGTGCCATGGAACTGACCCAAGTGAGAAGATGCAACTGAACAGTGTAAACAATATCAAATTTCTTAAAGAAAAAATTAAATTGGACTCAGAAGTGATCCATATTAGATTTCACAACAAAGTTCTCACAGAAGCTTCATGCATCTCTATTTGACAGTTAGGTAAACAAGAAGAAGGTAGAAAAAATTTCAGATATTGGGGCGGGAAGAATTATTATTTTGTGTAATACATATGTGGGTACCTGCACTTACATGAGCCCCACGAGATTCGATATTTCTATGTATGGTAACCGAGGATATCAATATCTAACCTCCTTTCATACTAAGAATTTAAGGAAGTAATCTGTTGAGTTAATGGCCTCATGCCTCCTACATCAGATTTGTACCAATGGCTCTATACAAACTAGACAAAGGATTGCAAGGTATATCGTGTTTCCAAAGGTTTTAATTCACCAATTTCACACTTTCTGATAATTAGAAAGTTTAGAAGGTCCCTAGTTCTAGGGAAGAGTGGGAATTTTCGTTACCCCATGGTTCATAGAATTTAACCCAACCAATATGTCTGTCACTAGAATGTTTGTTTAGGTGCACCTCCCAAATCTACCATGACACTTTTCGGAGTTAACATTTTTTAAAGACATTGGGAATACATTGGACAGATATTATAAATAGATACATATCGAATTAAGCTTGGTCCTTTTACATATTCTCATATGTGTGGAGATTGACCATAAGTAAGGGATTATTGGATACATTTATACTTCAAAGGAACAGTTCCAGATGGACTCTAGAATTGGATTACAAAAATATAGCTTTTCAGTGTGGAATTTGTCATCAAGAAGGGCATTTGCATGATTCATGTTTTCAAGAATGACTTTATTCTAATAGGAAAAAAGGACATAAACCAAAACCAAAAGGATGGAAACCTTTTAAGCAACAGTTGTCAAATGATGAAGAGGAACACAATGCAGAAAATAAGCAAACAACAATCTCATAGAAGGGTACAAATGCATGCTCAGCAGTGCAGGTTGAGGAATCAATGCCCTCTTTGGCGAATATATCAAAAAACAAGAATAACAGGATTCCCCCCTCTAGGATGGTAGTTAAAAATAAATTCCATCAGGGGTAATGTAGAAAGTGCACGAATCTAACAAGCCGAGTTCAAATAAGGAGTTCACACACCATCCAAATCCTAGACATCTAACTTGTGATCTACAGTTAGTCCCTATGGAACCTTCACTAGACAGGTTGATTGAGGTAAAAAAGAATCTATGGGAACCCAAGTGGATTTGAATACTGTTCTCCTTCTTGCTAGAATTTCTAGTTTTTCTCTTTGTTTCTTAATGCATTGTCGTATGGTAATTTTAGTGTTTTAGTTTGTAAGGTAGCTTACATGACAGAACTATTTGGTAGTTTCTTGTTTAGGCCAATATAGAATGTTTTGGACTTGGCTACCAAACAAAACTATTTGGTAGTTTGTTTTTTAGGCCAATATAGAATGTTTTGGACTTGGATACAACTATTTTTTTCTGATGACTGCAACCAAATTTTAATTTTGTGTGCTCTATAATACAAATCTCACTGTTATTGGTATAAAACAGGATACCAAAATATGTATGAACTTTTTAAAAAATATTCTTTTATTTGCATTACCCGCACCAAGGGATTTTCCAATAAGGAGGAGGATTCCTTTGGGGTGCAAGTCCCTTGTTTTATGTGATAGAATCCCCCCTCACTCCCATAACAACATCGCTGCTAGCTTTAGTGTCATGCCTTGTGAGCCATTTTATTTTTGGTTTCTATCTATGAGATGTTACAAGCTATATTTGATTCTTTACAGTGGCATATGGATTTCATTCCACATTAATACTCCTCTTATTTTCTTTATACAAACATATTGCTTGAACTTGGTAGCTAGACACAACCTTCAAACTACTATACGATGTTGAGTGTATTTTGGAAAATCAATTTATACTCTTTCCTTCTCCACAAGATTTCCATAGTAAATGACAAGCAAATTAAATATATGAGCAAATACAATCACAAAAATAAAGAAAACAAATCCTGTTTGGAATTTTTGAAAAACATTCAATGTTTACAAAATCAAATTCAAATGGCCTTTCATAAAAATATTGAATGACTTCTATATATATACAGTTCAAATAAATGTTGCACAAGTTTCAAGAATAGGGGCACACGAAACAAGTGTATAGAACAACTAGAGCATACCCCAAGCTTTTTCAGAGAATGGTGGGTTGGGGGAAGCAATGATATATATATAAGAGAGAGAGATATACATATATACAAATAAAAATAAAAATAAAATATGCAACAAATCAAACTTCAACCTGCACTTACACAATTGCTAGGGACAATTTTCAGTGGGTTAACACTTTGAGGTTAGAGTCAAAATCAAGGTTGAGATTTCCAAATGTAATAAGTGGGAATACTAATTGAACATTCAATTTGAAGTCCAAGAGAAACCACAATATTATCTACATGATTCATATATATCAACTCTTTGCTATGTCCCATCGATCACACCTAGCCTTGTACATACAATGAAATCCTTCCCATCAAATCATTCAATGCAAATGTCGGTCAGATCTCCATCAATAAATATAGCTTAAAAAGTCAAGCAAATTTTACCCACCTTTCTAGGTGAACCTCATGGGATATTAATATGAACTCCTAAACTGTACCCACCTCTCTAGGTGAACCTCATGGATGTTAATATGAACTCTCTAACCTAGTGTCAAAGTAGTATCGTTATTATAATGCACAAATAGTTATGTTGGCAAATTTGGGTTATAGTTTTCATTGGTGTCAAAGGTGTTCAAGAATGACAAAGGAATAACCAATGGATATGATGACATGACACATATGTTGGCACCGCATGAAATACTAAGGTAATGATGACATGGCATGATGATGAGGTAGCATAGTTATCTGCATGAGATCCGATGAGTGAGGATTATTTTTTGTATAATCCACAAAGACAGAATGCAGATCCACATTAGCTCTAGAATGGATGGTCAGGGAGCATCTCGCACTAGATTCGATGGTGAGGATCAGTTCCGCAAAAGAAAGGAGGAAAGGATGGAATTTTGTTAGTTTTTCATCACATTAAGCTAGCATTATGATCTTAGGATCTTTTCACTGAGAGAATAACAAGAACACCAATAAAACATAAGCACATCACAAGAGACAAGAGACACAAAGAGATTTTCCTTGGGGAAACCATAAAGGAGAAAACCCCGCAACTTCCTCTAAGATAGAATCAACACCAAAACAATAAGAGATCTCCCAAAACAGCAGTAGTCTTTTGTCTTCTGTCTAGTCCCAAAATTTCCTTCTTTAGTAATGCGCCACACTTGGGAGAGCAAGTGATGTATTTCACAAGTGATAAATAGAGAGAATCTCACTCTCTATTTATATTCATCCATTCACTTGAATTGCATTTTCACACGTAGGCTCAACCTAACAATTACTACTCGAGCCTACACCTTAATTAGTGTATAATAACTCAAGTGCCCCGAAACTGTGGGGACTTACCTAATGACTTGATATGACTTGATTACATTATTAATCCTCCTGATCGGAACATTGGGGCATGACCACATGACTCAAATACATAATAGACACATCCTGGAATAAACATCCGGTTACAATACATAAGATACATAGAAGAATACATTCGGAAGTTACATATACATTAACACTCCCTCTTAACTAGGAAGGTATTCTTTCGACACAATTTTTAGCACTGGTCTTCTTCTCTGTATCAACTGGATCATCTCGTCTTCAAGTCATCTTCGTCTTTAAGTCATCTTTGTCTTCAAGTCATCTTCATCTTCAAGTCATCATTAGATCTGGATCATCTCTCGATCTGGATCATCATAGAAATTCATCACTGGATCTGGATCATCTCTCGATCTGGATCATCATCATTGGACTGGATCTGGATCATCGCTCGATCTGGATCAACACTGGACTGGATCTGGATCATCACTCGATCTAGATCACTACTGCAGGATCATCATTACTGGATCTGGATCATCACTCGATCTAGATCAACACTGGTGCTATCTCATGATTCTTCTCATCATAGGAAGTTCTACAAAGCTATTCCTTTTTCATGCTGGTTGTAGGCCTACCCTCATGTAGGTCTTCGCCCAGCTCTTATATCTGACCTGCTCATCAGAAAGGCACGCCCAGCACTCACATCTCATCATGTAGTAAACTACAATCCCATCAGAAAGGCCCAGCACTCATATTCACCAGCATGATAGGACATACCTACTATCATCTATGAAATGGCTCAGCACTTACAACCACCAGCATGATAGGACACACCTACTATCATCTGTGGAAAGGCACAGCGCTCACATCCACCAACATGATAGGACACGCCTACTACCATCTGTGGAAAGGCTTAGCACTTATAATCACCAACATGGTAGGACACACCTACTACCATCTGTGAAAAGGCTCTGCACTTACAATCACCAGCATGGTAGGACACACCTACTACCATCTGTGAAAAGGCACTGCACTTACAGTCACCAGCATGATAGGACACACCTACTATCATCTGTGAAATGGCACAACACTTACAGTCACCAGCATGATAGGACACACCTACTATCATCTGTGACAAGGCTCGGTACTTACATCCATCCAGGTGGGAACACATCCTGCTCACAATGATGGAAGGGCATGCACTCATATCTGATCATGAGGGAAACACATCCCAACAATAATATCAGAATGGCCCCCAGTCCTCCTCGACTAAGCTACCTGGTAACTGACCAGGCGCCTCCATTCTCCTAGAGAATGGCAGTTGCCCTTACATCCGACCTGTTCGTCGAAATGGCCAACACTCACATCTGACATGGAAGGAACTTAATCCTTTAGCCATGAGCAGAATGGTTCAGCCCTTACATCTGATCAAGTGGGAACACATCCCTCTATCAAATCAGAATGGCTACTTAGTTTTTACACTGAGTGATCCTGGTAACTGACCAGGTGCCTCCATTCCTAGAATAGCAACTGCCCTTACATCTATCCTACTTGACAGAAGGGCTAGCACTTATATCTAACATGGAAGGGAGCAACCCTCTCACCATGACAGAATGGCTCAGCCCTTACATCTGACCTACTCATCAGAATGGCTATGGATCTCAGCACTCATATCAGTCATGGAAGGAACCAATCCTCTCACCATGACGGAATGGCTCAGCCCTTACATCTGACCATGGAAGGAACCAATCCTCTCACCATGTCAGAATGGATATGGGTCTCATCACTATCTCTAGGAGGAAGCCTCGATCTGGAGAACACCAAGTCTCTCTCTGAAGTACTCGAACTTCAGCCTAGCCAATGGATTCGTCAATACATCAGCTATTTGTTCCTCCGTCGCAACATACAGGAGCTTCATTGCTCCTCTCTACACCATATCCCTGATATAGTGATATTTGATCTCAATATGCTTCGACCTGTCATGGAACACTGGATTCTCTGACAACTTTATGCAACTCTGGTTGTCACAATGTATACAAGTAGCATCCAATGAGAGATCAAATATATCAGACAGTAGCTTCCGCAGCCATACTGCCTCACAACTAGCTGAACAAGCTGCGACATAATCTGCTTCAGTTGTACTCAATGCCACACAGGATTTCTTTCTGCTAAACCAAGAGATCACACCTGATCCCATATTGAAGCAACATCCCGAAGTACTCTTCCTGTCGACGGCACTGCCTGCCCAATTTGAATCAACATAACCTTCTAGGTTAATCTTCTGATTCGCATCGTACTTGATCCCATAATCAATTGTCCCCTTCAAGTACCTCAGAATATGCTTTGTAGCAATCAAGTGAACACTTCTTGGATCTGTCAAGTATTGGCTCAAGGTGTTCACAGCAAAGCAAATATCTGGTCTCGTGTTCGTCAGCTACATCAATGACCCAATCATCTGACGATACATCATAGCATCAACCGACTCTGATGAAGCATCACTCAATAACTTCAAGTTCGATGCCATAGGTGTAGCCATAGCCTTGCAGTCCATCATCCTAAACCTCTTCAGGATCTCTACTGCATACTTCCCTTGTCCAAGGAAGATTCCATCTGTGCTCTGCCACACCTCCATACCTAGAAAGTAATGCATCGACACATAACAGGAGCATCACTGGTCTTCCATCTTCAACCTTGGATCAAAGGTTGGAATCCACTTTACTCTCAGTAAGGCCTAGAGTCACCAGTAATCTTCCCATCCTGTCGTACCATGTCGAACCTCAGGATCTTCTGCAATCACTCCCTCTGAAGCAGAGCATCATACTCCCTCTGTCTTCTGTACTCTATGCACTGAAACATTCTGTACTGGAGTGACAAGTAGTATCCATCTAGGATCACTGGATACTAAGATCCTCTATCTTGAACTTCTTCAAAAGTTCATCTTGCACCCATCTGTGAGCTTGTCATCCTCTATCAACCTTGTAGCAAAGGTTAAGATATTCATCAAGCTCATCATGTATGTGTTATCCCATGGGTGTCTTCTGAACTCGTACAAGGACTTCTTTCATTTGCACACATGATTATGCATGTCATGTGACTTCACTTCTATTAGCTGTAAATGATTCTTCGTAGACTATGCCTTCTCTTCGTGAGAAGCCTCATGCTATGAATCTTGCTTTGTATCCCACGATGTTTCCATCTACTGCATGATGGAACTATGAACTTCTCTTCAGGTCTCGATACTACGCCATGACATCATTCTTCTTGAACTAGTCTTCCATTTCTTCTTACTTACTTTCTTCTTGTCTGGAAGGTTCTGCATCAATGATGTCACTGCATTCATCATATTATTCTTTGTCTTGAAATGTCATCACTTGTTCTTCAGAACAAGTCTTCATTCTTCTTTGCTTGTAGGAAATTATGTATGCGATCTTTCCTACAAGTCAAATGCATTTGTATGGTTAGAGAATTTCCTAAGGAATATTCATACTGGCAAGTTATTATGCATAAATATATGATCATGCAACTACTTTAGCCAATAGAACATTCATCCATATCTCACTGAAACTTTCTAGATGCCTTCCATCTCTACCAGGACAATATTGAGATTGTGCACTAATCCAATATGTCAGCAAAGAGGTATCATTCTAGATAAGTAGCAATGGAGAATTTGTATAGCACCATGAGCTACTTACCCATCACATGCATATTAGTAGTATACTGTCATTAATGCAAACATCCTATCATGCATAATACAATAACTGAATATAAACAAATGCATAACAAAACAATATCGTGAAATGACAATTGAATACTTATCTTTATTTGTTTCGTGGGTATACTCCTTCTTGAGCCTTCAGCTTTATGATTGTATCACGGATCCTGGGTGCTTCTACTTCTGCTTCTTCAGGTTCTTCAGTAGGTCTCTTTCTGGATTTGTTGTAAGCTGTGTCTTCATCAAATGTTACATCCCTATTGACGTCAATCTTCTTGTATCCTGGGAAGTAGATTCTGTAATCCTTCAAGCTTTCAGAGTAACCCACAAATATGCCCTTCTTTCCTGAAGGATCTAGTTTTGTTCTCTTCTCTTTTGGAATATGTATGTACATGGGACAACTGAATATTCTGAGATGGATGACTTTTGGTTTCTTGCCGGAGAAGACTTCTTTAGGAGTCTTGTTCTCAAGTACTCTATGTGGAGTACGGTTCTGTACATACACTGCTGTTCTAGCAGCTTCAACCCAAAGATGCATGGGTAGATCTTGATCATGAAGCATAGCTCTTGCAGCTTCCATGATATTTCTGTTCTTCCGTTCTGCAACCCCATTCTATTGTGGATTATAAGGAGTTGACAACTCCCTCTTAATCCCTGCTTCTTTGCATAGCTCTTTGAATTCATTCGAAGTGAATTCTCCACCATTATCTGATCGAATGGTCTTGATCTTCTTTTCAGTATGGTTCTCGATCAAGGCTTTGAATTCCTTGAACTTGCTGAACACTTCATCTTTGTTTTTCATAAAGTAAATCCATGTCTTTCTAGAAAAATCATCAATAAAAGAAACATAGTATGCATACCCGCTTAGTGAGTTTGATGACATTGGACCGCATACATCAGAGTGGATGATTTCTAGAATGCCTTTGGCTTTGCTTTCGCTGCTAGGAAATGTCTTCTTCGTATTCTTCCCTTTCACACATCCTTTGCAAACTCCATCATGCTTTGCTTGGAATTCTGGAAGTCCTTCAACAACTTTGCTTGCAATAGGTAGTGCTCTGTAGTGCACATGTGCAAGCCTTCTATGCCAAAGCTCATTTGGCTCTACCGTATCATGGATCAAGGCTTGTTCTGGATGACCCTTCAATTTGTACAAGCCTCCTTCTTGTTATCCAATCACTACTACATCATCAATTTTCTTTCCTTTTGGCCACATGATGACTTGACCATCGATGAATGCAACCTGCATTCCTTTTGCATCCAAGGCTGAAATGGATAGAAGGTTCTTCTTAAGTCCTAGAACAAACAATACTTCTTTCATTGTTAGAGACTTACCAGAGTCTAGCTTGTATGAAGATTCTCCACTACCTTTTATTGGATATTGGTAGTCATCTCCTAGTTTGACCTTGTGAGGTGATTCATGTTCTGACAGTCTTATAAAATATTCCTTGAATCCCGTCATATGTTTGGAGGACCCACTGTCTATAAGCCAATCATCACTACCATGAGTAATGTTACCTGTGAGGGCTGATATCAGAACATATTCATCCTCACTTGAAGAATCTTCACTTTCATATCTATATTTCTTCTTGGGTTCATCATCCTCTGCAGCATCGGCATGATGTCTTCTTTGTCCTTGACCAAGTCCTTCTTGTGAAAGGCTTCTAACCTCGTCTCCCTCTGAAACTGGAACCTCCATACTCATGTAGGTGTCCAATCCATTTTATTCAGAGAGATCATATACTTCCAGGCTTGGAAGTTGTCAACTTCTGCAAGCTTGTCCCCAAGCTGATGTGATATATCATATTGAAATGAGAACCTCAAATGGAAATAGCAAAGGATTAGATCTTACCGATTTGAGGTGTCCGTCCTTGTCCCGGAGTTCGTTGATCAAGGGTTTGTCGCAGAAACCCTAATTTTCAAAACTTGGAATCTTTCAGATATGATTGGACAAACAGATAGATCTCTTCAAATGGAGCTGTCCAATGTACTCCTTTTCTGAAAACAGTGGAGGGAAGCTCCCGGAACAGGAAGCCCTAATTTTCTGATTTCTTCTGCAGAAATTCCTGTTACTGTTTCTGTGATATCTCCAAAATTACTGATCCTATATGTCTGAAATTTAGCACTAAGGTATCCTCACATTTACCTGATCCAAAACCATAGGTTTCATCAAAATTGGTTTCACCATTTGGGATTTATGATCCTTTTCCCAAGGTGACCTTTTACAGGACTGTTCAGAACAGCGAAGTTGTACGAAATGCCATGTGTCACTGGTTCATCTTCTGAGTCTGATATTTGGACAACCAAAATTAAAGTCCGTTACCTTTCTATAAAATCTTCAAGAATTCCATTTGGACCTCTGTAGCCCAAGATATTGCAGATCTCCCTAGATGTCCTATTTAGGGATGAATTCTGGAAGAGGCTGGAACCCTAACTTGGAGAGATCATATCTCCCAGAATATAGTGAATCTGAGGCTGATTTTTGGATACATTGTTCATCAGGATTTTATCTTCGGCCCCTACAATATTCAGCTTCTGAGACTTCTCCAATCTCGGAATATAGCGACTGTACCAAAACTTAGCAGTTTTAGTATTTAGGGTTTCTCTAGCTCGGGGTCAAACTAGGGTTTGACTTTCCCAGAGATTTACCCAACCAAACTTCTTGATCCAGGTCTCTAAACTTTGGTTTTGATGAGGAGAAAAATACTATGCTGGTCTCACTCTAAAATTCCTCTTCTATAGAAATCCCTAATTTCCACATCGAAACTGAAAATGCTTGAAATTGAATTCCGCATCGACAGAAAGATGCACCCTTCAATGGAGAGTCATCCTAGCATACTTTTGCTGAAAATCTGTGGAGGAAGATTCACAAAATAGGAATCCCTAGTTCCTATAGCTGCACAATGTCTTCTTCTCAGGATAGCTCTGATACCATGTTAGTTTTTCATCACATTAATATAGCATTATGATCTTAGGATCTTTTCACTGAGAGAATAACAAGCACACCAATAAAACATAAGCACATCACAAGAGACAAGAGACACAAATAGATTTTCCTCAGGGAAACCATAAAGGAGAAAACCTCGCAACTTCCTCTAATATAGAATCAGCACCAAAACAGTAGAGATCTCCCAAAACAGCAGTGGTCTTCTGTCTTCTGTCTAGTCCCAAAATTTCCTTCTTCAGTAGTGCGCCACACTTGGGAGAGCAAGTGATGTGTTTCACAAGTGATAAATAGAGAGACTCTCACTCTCTATTTATATTCATCCATTCACTTGAATTGCATTTTCACACGTAGGCTCAACCTAACAATTACTACTCGAGCCTACACCTTAATTAGTGTATAATAACTCAAGTGCCCCGAAACTGTGGGGACTTACCTAATGACTTGATATGACTTGATTACATTATTAATCCTCCCGATCGGAACATCGGGGCATGACCACATGACTCAAATACATAATAGAAACATCCCGGAATAAACATCGGGTTACAATACATAAGATACATAGAAGAATACATTCCGAAGTTACATATACATTAACAAATTCCACAAAAGATCAATATCATATGGTGGGCATTAATCCTACAACAGATCGATGGTGCGGAAGGAAAAAGAGGAAAGAGAATTGCGGAAGTAATGTTTAAGGATTTTATAATCCTGCATCTCGCAGCAATCGGATGACTAAGAATAATCCCTCAACAAATTGAGAATGTGGAAGAAAAATGCAGAAGAATTGTTTAAGGTTTTGCGCATCTTGTAATGCAGAAACAAAGTTGCAAAAAGGAAATTGCTAGAGTCTGAAAATTGGAAAGTGTGATCCCGCATCCCACAATATGGAGAACAGACGGCTGAGATTAATCCCTCCAAAAATAGATCAATGGTGCATAAATATTGTTGTAGAAAAGAATATTGCACAAAGGAAATTGCGAAAGTCCTAAAATGGAAAAGCGCGATTTTGCATCCCGCATCCCACAATCCACAAAGATCAACGGTCAGAAATGACTCTGCAAAAGATCGACAATGCAGAAAAAATATTGCGAAAGAGGTGATTGCAGAAAGAATTTTGCAGAAAGGATAAAAGGATGATTGACATCCCGCATCCCGCTTCCTGCAAAATGGAGATTGATGGTGAGGAAAAATGCTCGACAAAGATCAACGGTCAGAAATGGCAGTGAGGTAATTTTGATACAGAAAGGGGATTTCAAGGAGGAAATCTGTAGAACAAATCTATGGTCCATATCGTACTTGACAGTAGGATCAACAGCTCTGATTAAAACTATTAAATATCATTACAAAAAGATTATTGCATTGCGGAAATATCAGAGAATGATAAACATGGATACAAAATTGAGATCAGAGAAGAAGGGAGCTCATAGATCATAAGTGATGAAGAAGGATTTAATTAATTATTTAATTAAGAATCGTCAATCACAGAATGTTGAAAAGGTGGGACTATCAGATCTGAAAGAGCTTGATTGTGAAAGGGTATGTTTCAGAATAAAGAGATTCGTCCATAGGAAACATGAAGGTACTTATACACAGCAGTATGAGTGAGAGAAGGAATCTCTGTAGCTTGTGTTGCAGTATCAGTAACATAGACCAGTGGGAGTGACAGAATTCAGTGGGAAAGAAACCGTGAGAAACATATTAGGGTGGCAGGGTGGCGCTAGGGCAGGAAAAAGGCATGCGATGGGTTGTTGCCTCCTTTCAGTAGCAGCTGATAAACTAGGGGGTCGTAGCCTCCTTCCAATTGGCATTGGTAAATAGGGTGTTGTAGCATCCTTTCAAGAGCAGTTGATAAACTAGGGGGTCATAGCCTCTTTCCAATTAGCATTGGTAAGTAGGTGTCGTAGCATCCTTTCAGTTGTAGCTAATAAACTAGGGGGTCATAGACTCCTTCCAATTGGTATTGGTAAACATGGTTTAATACCATCCTTGTTTGTAGCAGTAGGAAAAACTATTTGTAAATAAAAATTTTGTAGTAATAGGACGTATTGGTGGTTTACCCTATTGGGATTCCATGTTAAAATTGTGTTCTTTGTATTCTTGGTTTTATGTGTTTTAATGTTAAATTTAATAAGTGGATAAATTAAGTAAAAATATAACAATATTGATTCACATATTGATTCACGAAGTTACTTACTTCAGACATAATACTTGCCTAGTTCATCAATCACATGAAATGTGCATTACAAAATGGTGTGAATTTTGAAGTATAGATATTTGGAAAAATTGAAAACATGCACACCCACACTATTCAGGATGGCAATGAAAAATAGTAAAATACATTATGACTCATGCTCCATTCACTATAGGATTTAAATCATTAACCAAATGAAAACATCCAAATAGGTGAGTTAATGTCTTGAAAGAACAGGTAGCATCGGAGTGCAAAAATCTAAAAAAATGGCATGATGGAATGCTTTATTTCTTTTTTAATTTTGAAATTTATTTTACTATGTTGAATGACCAACCTATTTCAATGATTCAATGCAATGGATGCTCAATATAATTACATAAATTCTATTGTTTGTCATGCTATGCACCATTCATAACTTGAATCATCATAGTAGTTTAATAGCTTTCAGGATTACAGGAACATTTTTTGAAAAAACTGTAAATTGGAATGGATGTCTCTTAATTAGTCTCACTTTTTTTGTAACTCGACTGGACGGTTAGGACACAACCCCCTCCTTTTTTTAATACAATTAGTAATTGTTTCTGTCAAAAAAAAGTAAAGATTGTTTGATATTGGCTCTCTTTTCATCACGTAGATCATCCCTAAAACCCTAGTGGTTTTTCTCTAATATCTCTGGAAAATTCTGTTATCCATGAAACTATTAGGTTCTATAATCTATTATCCCTAGTTCTATGGTATACATATGATTTTGATCTATTATCTTTTGGTTGTTTCATTCGAATTAGCAAAAGGATTAGGTTCGGTCAACTTTTATAGAACCAATTATTGATTTTGGAAAAGAATGGAAAGCCATTGTCATTCAGATCATTGCATCCTATGTGAGATATCATATTTATGAAGAGATCAATAAATGTGGACACCATGTAGCTGGTACTAAGGAGACTCTCACTTAGTAACTAAATATCTAGTCATTTTTTACTCAGAAGGCAAGGATTTTAGTGTTCATATATTGCAGAGACCTTGGCTCATGCAAGACAATTGAGAAGATGGAATCAAATTGAATTGGTCCTAGGATTCTATAGGAAATTAAGGAATGTGCATTCAATAAAAAACAAAAAATTAAGGAACGTGCACTCAATAAAAGACAATAAAATTACTGACCACAAGTATAAATTAAGGAACCCACACTCAATAAAATTAGTAATAATGCTAGATATAATAGGAATAGATGAAAGGAATGAATGACTGGTGATTTGTATTTAAACTTCGTAGGGGAGAGTCTTGGTGTATGGCTTACTCTGTTTCCAACTTTTTATCTATCATTCGGGATGACAACTTCCTTGATATTGATCGGTGGAGATACAATGAAGTTGTTTTTCCAAATTGTTTGTGGCCCAACTTGTGGAACTAATACACTTACTACAGTGGAATGGTATTTTTTTTTGTATCCCTTTGCATTATTATGTCACAACTTTCTAATATTAACTCCATAGCAAGGCTCCCTCTTATAGGTGCTAAAACTGCAATTACCTACTGTTAAGTCAGTGATTTGTTTCTTCAAATTTTGTTTGACTTGCATTTTATTTCAGTTTATTCATTTGCTTTAATTTGATTTTTGCCTCTTTTAGGAAATTTTTAGTTTTTATATGAAATTCTGAACTTTCTTTTGAAATTCTCAAGTTTTTAACTTAGGTTTTTATTTTGTTAAAGGGTTTTTAAAAGTCATCATATCAAATAATGGACTCATAAATCATATTCTGAGCATAGTCATGCATAGTCATTACTCAAAACAGCTTTTAAACTTCATGCAAATTGACAAAAGGTTGTAAAATGGTTATAAAATAGCGTTAACATTATTCTTGTAGCGCAAGTGGAAAAAAATAACGAAAGAGCGCTACAAGAATATCGTGACTCTCAATTCCTCCGATTTTTTAGCAAAAATTTGGCATGTTTTCGAATGACAAGTGACTAATCACGTGTTGTGGAGTGTTTGATACGTGTGGATTCAGGAATTATCATAAGAACAGGTGGTTCCATATCGTGAGGGAATTGTGGTCATCATGAGCCCAAATGCAATTCATTTTGACAAGTAGCACCGTAGATTGGGTTTAATGTGAGATGAGTTGTTATTTGCATGCACATTCAAAGACGAAGGACTTAGTGGAGTAACCATAACCACTGAAAAACCGGACATTGTCGCTGCAGAATAGAGGTGAGGTTTTTATGGCTTCACGGGAAACTAGGGCTTCCTGATTTCGTTGCATGCAGTCAAATTGGACATTGAAGGACACTTGTACATCTGAGGTGAATAATCTGACAACTCAGACCATGATTTTAAACAACTGCAGTTGAGCAATTAAAAGGTATTCCACGATAGGCCAATATATCTGATAATTTGGGGCCTTTTCGCTAGAGTCTATTCTATCAAAATTGATCAAGGGAAATGCTAAATTGTGTTGTTTAATGCAATTTCGGCCAAAGAAATAGCTGTCTGAGATACTTTGAGATGTCAGGATGGGTGAAGGTTGAAAAATAGCATGAAGAATGACCCTGTCAAAGCTCAAAGTATAGTGATGTGGTGACTTATACATTTGATAGGGTTTTCAATGTCTTAAATTGATTTTGTGTTTACAAGCAATACAAAAAAGGAACCGAATATCTGAAGTTGCAGGGAGACCTAATTTTGTTAGGTTTTGAAGCTTACTGTTTGTGGAAGCAAATAGAAGTAGTGAAGAGCTAAAGGCTTGAAAGTAGATGAAAAATTACTATCATTTTGATACTAAAATTACTGAGGGCTGAAAGTGATTAAGTTTGAGATTGTTTCTGCTTCACATATCTTCTCATCCAACATATAAACTGTTTTCATTAAGTCTAAAATGGTGGTAGCTAAGATCTTTCATGTGAAGCTCTTTTTGTGCAAAGATGGTTCATAAATGAAGGTTATGGGTACTAATACACAGGTTTATTATGCATGCTGGAGATGGTCATTTATTTGAACAAATAAGTTGATTGGTAATTAGGTTTCATAATCAGTTGCAGTGAATAGGTTAGAATATTCTGAATGACCTAGACCAATTATACCGATGATAAAGCCTATGACCTGAATCATTCAGGCACTATGGTAAATTCCATTTCACCTTAGAAAAGTAAGGAATCAGTCAAGGAAATTGTGGGGAGTTTCTCATTGAAACTTAAGAGGCTTGAGAGGCAAAAAGGCAGCTAAGAAGTCATCTTCTGAACCCTAAAATTATACAGTTTCCAGTTTTTTAAGACAATGGGTAAGAGTGGTAAAATTAATAGAGCTGAACCTACTGATGCAAGATGGATGGAAAAATTCCTTGGGTGTGTTGAACTATTCCAACAGGCTGGTTGGATGGATTTTTTCAAGAAGATAGATGGGTATAATACTGAAGTATCCTGTAAGTTTGCACAATGCTTTAAAGATGACATGGTGACCTTTGACACTCTTAAGTTCAGGCTGACAGTGGAGTTGATTTCAGAAGCTACAGGGATTAAGAATGAAGGTGAACTATGGTTTAAGAAACTACCCTTTACCTTTGATCCTCAGAGATATCTATTACCAAATGTCACCCCTGACTAGAATAAAGGCATATTGATACAGAATTTTAGGAAAGAGTGGGCGGAACCTATCAGAGTTTTACAGAGCTATATTACTTGTGAGGGAAGATACGCATATGTTTACAAATACCACTTCAGATTTCTTCAGTATATGGTGGGGGTGTCCAAGATGAGCCTGCCATTCTTCTTATTCAAAAGCTTGCAGAAGATGTCTAACAGGGTCAAAGGGCATATGGACCATTCTTCTCAGTCCATATTTCACCATGGGTTAATTAAGTTGATTATTAGCACTGTTTTGCAGCATGAAGGAAAGACCTGGGATTTTTTCATTTTTTGGTCTGGCTTTCAAATCAAACAAGAGGATCAGCAGCCTAAAAAGCAAGCAGACAAAGGGAAGGTACTGATGAGAAAATTAGGTCAGAAAGTTAAACTTGAAGACAAGGAAGATGTTAAAGTTGAGAAAGCATCAGAACATGTGGAGGATGACAGTAAACCTCAAATGTCTTTAGCTGATAGTAAAGGCAAATACTCACTGTTTGTATAAGATAAAAAGCAGCTGGTACAGCACATGGTACCAACAGAAGTCTCTCATGAAGTGAAAACTACTGACACAGAAGAGGTGGCTGTACATCAAGAAGGCTAGCAGGCATGGAGGATGAACAAAAGAGAGCTAAAAAGAAAGCTCAAGTGTTAGATGGCATAGCTCTACTAGCTGAGGCAGCTAAGGACCTATGAGTTAGTTGGTCAATCAGTTATTTTGTTATCTCTTTTTGAAAACAATTGAGTCAGTTGTTTACTATTTTTAGAAAATATTATTTTTTGTAATATTGTAAATTTTACTTTACCCCATCGAATAGGTTGAAGGCAGTTAGGGTTTTGGACCCCTAACTGATTTTGTAAAAAACACTATTTAGAGAGTTTGGAAGGTCATTAGGAGGGTTCTGATTTTGGGAAAGCTTTAGGAGGTCTTCAGACTTGTTCATGAGTTAAGTATAAAACTATTAGATGCATTTGATGATGAAATTATGAGATATATGACACTTTTTACCCTTTAGTTTCCGTGTTGGCTTCATTGTTCAGCTTGTTTAGTTGCTTAATTGATATATTCATTTACTGGTTTATGTTTATATGCTGGTGATGCTTGTCTTGTATGAATTAACTTCAATACTGTGTTCTGTTGGATCTTGTTGAATATATTATGCATCTTTGTCCTCTTTTGTTTATGATTTAGTTCCTGTTTAATTCATGAATGTATTCCCTGATTGCTTGCCAAACTTTACAACCACAAAACCTTTCAAAAACCTAAAACTTACTTTATTTTATTGAGTTTTATTTGAGATTGTGTTGGCTTGTTTCTTTGGCCTTGGAAACAATTTCTAGCACAAACATCTTTGGCGCCATTGCCGGGGATGAAGTTGAAGACATATCTTCCCTAGGATACTTATCAGTTTTACTGGTTTTAAGAGGTGGACTTAAACCAACATTTTATAAGGCTATTTTCACAAAAATTTGACACAGTGGCTTCTAGAAGAATTGGAACCAGGAGCAGACCTACTTCACCATTGCAATTGGGTGTGACAGACCCTGAACAGATCTTAAAAAAAGCAAGAAAAATCAAAAGGTCTCAATCTTTACCAGCCCTGTGTGTTCCCGACCAGTTGGGTGATTCATTACATCCAGCTGAAAACTCACCTTGGTTAAAACCAACTATTCCTGACAGTAGTTTCCAAATCTTTACTAATCCTTCATCATTCATAAAAGCAAAAACTGCTTCTCCAGGTAAAATACCTCTTTTTTAGTTGAAATTTGGTAAAGGCTCTTTTCAGTTAGTTTCTAGCCAAGCTTCCTCATCTTCAAAACCAGTTAGTCTAAACATGGCAGCCCAAAATCCTCCCATAGACATGATGAACCGGATGGTTGCAGCCAGGTATGCACCATTAGTCTTACCTCAGCCTTTACATGCATTGCCCGGAGGTGATTACCAGAAGTATATGCCTAGATTCAATGGACAGGGGGAAATTACTACTGAGGAACATTGGGAAGCTTTCCTAAGTTATGCTGACAATCAAAACATTGAGATCAAAGATGTATGGATGAGGGTATTCGTTCAGAGCCCTGATGAGGGTGTAAGGAAATGGTTCAGAGAGTTGCCTGCCAACTCAATCACTATAATTGAAGAGCTCCGTGATCTCTTCATGAGGCAATGGGGAGACACAAAATACCACACCTACTATATAACTGAGTTTGGAGCTCTCAGAAGGAAAAAAGAGGAGACTGTTGCAGACTTTTCCAAAAGGTTTAACAAAATGTATAGTAAGATTCCAGCAGAAATTAAGCCTACTGAAACATCAGCTAAACTTACCTATGCAAATGCATTTGATCACGAATTTTCTTTATTACTGAGAGAAAGGAGACCTATCACCTTGCTGAACATGCAAGATGCAACATTGGAGGTAGAGTCTAATTTATTGGCTTCAAACAGACTTAAGAAAGAAACAACCCAACAGCTTTATGATAAAAAAGGAAAGAAGGAAGCAACTTTAGGAAGTTCTGCTCCTCATACTGCTGAAGCCAAGATTGATGAAATGGCTAAGCTGGTGAAGATTCTTACTGCAAAATTGAATAAATTAGAGCTTGAAAATAATTCTGGCAAACCTGCTCCAGAAGCTGAATGAAATCCAAATAACCAGAATCAGTTCAGAAGGCAATTTGCTCCTAGATTCATACCAAGAGAGCGAAGGAACAATGATATCCAGCGAGAAAGGAGAGAAAATGAGGATCAAAGAGTGCCCCCACCTCTTCAAAATAATGTAGCTGATGAAGAAGAAGTTGATGAACAACTGCTCTTTGAAGAGACTGAGACTGATCAGGATATGAACCATTTTGGAGATGGTTTCTCTGGAGGTTTTGTTACTGAAGAATAATTTCTGAATGCAGAATATTATGATGCTGACATGTTTGAAGCTGAGGATGACCTTGATTTAGAAAAGACTGCTATAACTGCTGCTATTCATCAGAATGGACCCAAGAAGACTATAAATATCAGATCAAGCCCAAAGCAGGTGGTGCAAGCCCCAAAGAAGAAAGCAGCTATCCCTGCTGAAGTTGTCCCTTCTAAACAAAAAGCTGATCCTGTGCCAGAAAAAAGGCAAGTTGCAGAAAAATCAAAGAGGACTCCAGAGGTTGAAGAGGTAAACAAATTTGTCCAGAATTTTAGTTTGGAGAATGAATTAGGGAAGTTAAAGATTCCTGTACCTTTGACTGAGCTAATAAAGAATCCTTCATATAAAAAAATAGTCCTAAAAGTGATGAATTCATCAAGTAATCAGCCTTTTTCAGACACCGTTAATTTGCAAGAAGAAAACCCAAGTATTTTCATTGGATCAGCCCTGGCTGAAAAAAATGAAAATGAGGCTGGTGCTTCACCTCCTTTCTATGTCACCTTGACTGTCCATGAGCAGATGATACACAATTGTTTGTTAGATTCAGGAGGCTCTCACAATTTGATGCCAAAGGCTGTTATGGAAGCTTTGGGTCTGAGTATTACCAAACCCTACCATGATCTATATGCCTTTGACTCTCAAGCAGTAAAGTGTCTAGGAGTAATAAAAGATATGGTATTCAGCCTTGCTCAGTTACCTATGAAAAGTGTCATAATGGATGTTGTGGTAGCTGATATAACACCGAAGTTTGGTTTACTTCTATCTAGGTCATGGGATAAGAAGGTTGGAGGAACCTTACAAATGAACCTTTCATACGCCACCATTCCTGTGTTTGGTGGAGAAAATAGGAGGCTGTACAGAGAGCTACAGTTTGCTTACATAGTAACAGATGATAAAAATCCCACTAATCACCCATTGTATTTCATTGATAAAGATCTTGGTACGTGCATGTTACATTTCAGTGAGGAAGATAATTCTACTGGTTTGTTACAAGTGGAAAAAGAAAAGCCAATCAAACACAGCAGAGAGGAAGAAGATGCACTGTGGCAATTATATTTTGATGGATCCTCATGCAAAGAGGGTGTTGGAGCTGGAGTTCTTCTCATTTCTCTTGGAGGTGAAACAGTGAAGCTCATGTATAAGTTGGAGTTTGTTACCACTAACAACACTGCTGAGTATGAAGCTCTATTACTGGGATTGAAAGCTGCTAAAGACTTGGGCATTCAGCAGATTGTTGCATTTGGCGACTCCGAATTGGTTGTTCAGCACGTGAGGAGCAACTATCAAGTGAAGTAGGATTTGCTGAAACTCTATCGGAATGAGGTATGGGATATGCTTGAAAATTATTTTATAGCATTTAACATCACTCATATTCCAAGAAATCACAATGAGACTGCAGATTCTTTGGCCTTAGCTGCCACACATTTCAGAATCCCTAAGACCACTCAGTTAAGATATCCCATAGAGGTGAGGTATAGACCATGTGTACCTGATAATGTGAAGCAATGGAAGGTGTTTGAAGATGATGTTGAGATTAAAAGGTTCCTTGAGCTTACAGATGAATTTTCAAATTCCTTGATTGATCAAGATGAGGAAGAAGAAGAAGGACAGGTAGATGAGTTTGCTGAAGATGAGAGGCATAAAATTATTGAGTTAAAGAGTAACTTCATTCCCAAAGGTTTGGTACCTCTTGAAAGAATATTTACAAAATATGATACTCCTTCAAAGCCTGTTGTTCAGTCTTCAGAAGAGAATGTGATAGACTGCAATATTGGTTCAGCTGAACATCCTAGAATGGTCAAAATTTCTAAATCACTTTCAGTTGAACAAATAAATAGATATATCAAGCTGTTAAAAGAGCATGTTGATGTGTTTTCATGGTCTCATGAGGAATCGAGAACTTACGATACAGGAATCATACAGCATAAGGTGCCTTTAAAACCAAATGTTAAACCTTTCCGACAGAAACTAAGGAGGATTAACCTAGCTTTGTTTCCTGTAATTGAAAAAGAAATAAAGAAGCTGTTGGATGCCAAGATAATAGTGCCTCTCAGGTATTCTTCTTGGGTAGCAAATCTGGTTCCTGTCAGAAAAAAGAATGGAGAAATCAGACTGTGTGTTGATTTCAGAAATTTGAACAGGTCTTCATTAAAAGATAACTATCCTCTTCCTAATATTGAGCAGGTATTGCAGCAGGTAGTTGGGGCACAGAGGATCTCTATGGTGGATGGTTTCTCAGGGTACAATCAGATTGCTATGCACCTTGATGACAAGGAAAAGACAGCCTTTACAACTCCTTGGGGGACATTCATGTATGACAAGATGCCTTTTGGCCTGATGAATGCTGGAGCAACCTTTCAGAGAGCAATGGACATTGCATTTGTGGGAGAAAAAGATAAGTTTGTGGTTATCTATTTGGATGATATTACTATTTTCTCACATTCAGATGAGGAGCATTTGAAACATCTGAGGCAGACCTTCCTAAAATGCAGAAAATTTGGCCTGTCTCTAAATCCAAAGAAGTCACATTTTGCTGTGCAAGAAGGTAAACTACTTGGTCATCTGGTGTCTGCCGATGGCATCAAAATAGATCCTGAAAGAGTGAAAGATATACTGAAGATTAGTTTACCTAGGAGTAAAAAGGATGTTCAATCATTCATTGGCAAAATCAATTTTGTGCGGTGGTTTATTCCCAATTTTGCTAAGACCATTAAAAAAATCACAGCCATGCTGAAGAAGGACCAAGAAGTTAGGTGGACTGCTGAGGAAAAGGCTGCATTTGAGAAAATCAAGGTAGCTCTTACTGAAGCACCCGTATTGGTAAGTCCTAATTTTACCAAAGAATTTCTTACTTTTTCATTTGCATCAGAAGACACAATTGCAGCAGTCTTACTTCAGAAGAATAAATAAGGATTGGAACAGCCTATTGCCTTCTTCAGTAAAACTCTCAAAGATTCTGAGCTAAAGTACAGTATATTGGAAAAGCAGGCTTATGCACTGGTAAAGGCTTTGAAATTTTTCAGAATTTATGTTTTGCATTCAAAGGTTATTTCATTTGTCCCAAATTCTGCTATAAAAGATGTCTTAACACAGCTTGATAGTGAAGGGAAAAGAGGTAGGTGGATTGCAAAGATTATGGAGTATGATGTTGAGATTAGGCCTACCAAGCTTGTCAAGGGACAAGGTTTAGCTAAGCTGCTGGTTGAGTCAAACTGTCAGGCATTAAGATTACATGTTATGGATGAAGAATCAGTTCCTGAAGAAGATCAAGCAATACTGGAAAAAGAGAAAATCATGGACTACTATTCATCATTAGAATGGTATGCAGACATTGTTCATTTTCTATTATTTTTGCAATGTCCTGACCATATGGATAGGAAGGTTGCTAGATCTTTAAAGTTCAAAGCTACGAAGTACTGTCTAGTGGAAGAACAGCTGTTCTGGAAAGACCCAGGTGGCATTCTCCTTAGATGTTTGGATAAATCAGAGATCGAAGGGGTGATTTATGAATCTCATGAGGGTGCTTGTGGGGGGGGGAAATACTGGAAGACAACAGCCTACAGAATTTTAAGAGCTGGATACTATTGGCCCTCCTTGTTTGCAGATGTTTATCAGCAGGTGAGAGCCTGTGTCCCTTGTCAGAAGTTTGCTGGAAAACAGAAATTGTTGTCCTTGCCCTTGAAGCCTATTGCAGTCAATGCCCCTTTTCAGCAATGGGGTCTGGATTTTATTGGAGAAATTAATCCAGCATCTTCGGGACAGCACCACTGGATTCTGATTGCAACATATTTTTTCACCAAATGGGTGGAAGCCATCCCTACAAGGAATGCTACAGACAAGGTAATCATGGATTTCATTGAATAAAATATCCTAAGTAGGTTTGGTTGTCCTCAGAAATTAGTGACAGACAATGCAAAGGCTTTCAAATCCAAGGCAATGGAGGCCTTTTGTGAAAGAAATGGTATCATACTGAAACACTCAACTCCCTATTACCCTCAGGGAAATGGATTGGTTGAATCCTCTAACAAAAACATCATTCAGAGTATTAAGAAGCTGCTCAAGCATAACAAAAGATCATGGGATTCAATGCTGAAATATGCATTGTGGGTAGATAGGATCATAGTGAAACAGGCCATTGGAACATCTCCTTTTCAGTTAGTCTATGGTACAGAGGCATTTTTCCCTGTTCAATTGGGGATTCCAGTGATGAAGTTTCTCCAGAATTCTCAGGAGGAGCCAAATGATATGCAGAGGAGAATCTTTGAAATGATAGAGTTACAGCAGAGTAGGGAGAAGGTGGATGAAAAATCATAGTTGTACAGATCCAAAATCAAAAGTAGATTTGATAGAAATATCAAAGAAAATAACTTCTCAGTTGGGGATATGGTACTAAGGTGGGATGCAGGGAAAGAGCAAAAGGGTAAACATGGTAAGTTTGACAATCTTTGGTTTGGCCCTTTTCTAGTGTCAAAGGTTTTAGAGAACAATACTTTTATCTTGCAGTCGTTGGAAGGTGAGGAGTTGTCCAGCCCTGTTAATGGGTGAGTCCTCAAACATTTCTACAGTTTATAAGATCATTTTCACTTTTCATTGTACATACCAGTGTGAGTGCAGCATAATAAGACTCCATAGCCCAATGGAAGTTTTGCAGACAGGTAGATAAGATAGCAGACAGAAGGCACTGGTCTACAGGTTCTTGAAGCCTCGCAGGGAGGACTTCATCCCGCAGATGGAGCCAGATGTTAAGTCAGTGATTTGTTTCTTCAAATTTTCTTTGACTTGCATTTTATTTCAGTTTATTCATTTGCTTTAATTTGATTTTTGCCTCTTTTAGGAAATTTTTAGTTTTTATATGAAATTCTGAACTTTCTTTTGAAATTCTCAAGTTTTTAACTTAGGTTTTTATTTTGTTAAAGGGTTTTTAAAAGTCATCATATCAAATAATGGACTCATAAATCATATTCTGAGCATAGTCATGCATAGTCATTACTCAAAACAACTTTTAAACTTCATGCAAATTGACAAAAGGTTGCAAAACGACGATAAAATAGCGTTAACATTATTCTTGTAGCGCAAGTGGAAAAAAATAATGAAAGAGCGCTACAAGAATATCGCGACTCTCAATTCCTCTGATTTTTTAGCAAAAATTTGGCATGTTTTTGAATGACGAGTGACTAATCACGTGTTGTGGAGTGTTTGCTATGTGTGGATTTAGGAATTATCATAAGAACAGGTGGTTCCATGTCATGAGGGAATCGTGGTCATCATGAGCCCAAATCCAATTCATTTTGACAGGTAGCACCGTAGATTGGGTTTAATGTGAGATGAGTTGTTATTTGCATGCACATTCAAAGATGAAGGACTTAGTGGAGTAACCACAACCACTGAAAAACCGGACATTGCCGCTGCAGAACAGAGGTGAGGTTTTTATGGCTTCACGGGAAATTAGGGCTTCCTGATTTCGTTGCATGCAGTCAAATTGGATGTTGAAGGACACTTGTACATCTGAGGTGAATAATCTGACAACTCAGACCATGATTTTAAACAACTATAGTTGAGAAATTAAAAGGCATTCCATGATAGGCCAATATATCTGATAATTTGGGGCTTTTTCGCTGGAGTCTAATCTATCAAAATTGATCAAGGGAAATGCTAAATTGTGTTGTTTAATGCAATTTCGGCCAAAGAAATAGCTGTCTGAGATACTCTGAGACACCAGGATGGGTGAAGGTTGAAAAATAGCATGAAGAATGACCCTGTCAAAGCTCAAAGTATAGTGATGTGGTGAATTATACATTTGACAGGGTTTTCAATGTCTTAAATTGATTTTGTGTTTACAAGCAATACAAAAAAGGAATCGAATATCTGAAGTTGCAGGGAGACCTAATTTTGTTAGGTTTTGAAGCTTACTATTTTTGGAAGCAAATAGAAGCAGCGAAGAGCTAACGGCTTGAAAGTAGATGAAAAATTACTATCATTTTGATACTAAAATTACTGAGGGCTGAAAGTGATTAAGTTTGAGATTGTTTCTGCTTCACATATCTTCTCATCCAACATATAAATAGTTTTCATTAAGTCTAAAAGGGTGGCAGCTAAGATCTTTCATGTGAAGCTCTTTTTGTGGAAAGATGGTTCATAAATGATTTTGGCAGGTTATGGGTACTAATACACAGGTTTATTATGCATGCTAGAGATGGCCATTTATTTGAACAAATAAGTTGATTGGTAATTAGTTTCATAATCAGTTGTAGTGAAGAGGCTGGAATATTCTGAATGACCTAGACCAATTATACCTATGATAAAGCCTATGACCTAAATCATTCAGGCACTGTGGTAAATTCCATTTCACCTTAGAAAAGTAAGGAATCAGTCAAGGAAATTGTGGGGAGTTTCTCATTGAAACTTAAGAGGCTTGAGAGGCAAAAAGGAAGCTAAGAAGTCACTTGCTGAACCCTAAAATTATACATTTTCCAGTTTTTTAAGACAATGGGTAAGAGTGGTAAAATTAACAGAGTTGAACCTACTGATGCAAGCCGGATGGAAAAATTCCCTGGGTGTGTTGAACTATTCCAACAGGCTGGTTGGATGGATTTTTTCAAGAAGATAGATGGGTATAATATTGAAGTATCTTGTAAGTTTGCACAATGCTTTAAAGATGACATGGTGACCTTTGACACTCTTAAGTTCAGGCTGACGGTGGAGCTGATTTCAGAAGCTACAGGGATTAAGAATGAAGGTGAACCATGGTTTAAGAAACTGCCCTTTACCTTTGATCCTCAGATATATCTATTACCAAATGTCACCCCTGACTGGAATAAAGGCATATTGATACAGAATTTTAGGAAAGAGTGGGTGGAACCTATCAGAGTTTTACAGAGCTATATTAATTGTGAGGGCAGATATGCATATGTTTACAAATACCACTTCATATTTCTTCATCATATGGTGGGGGTGTCCAAGATGAGCTTGCCATTCTTCTTATTCAAAATCTTGCAGAAGATGTCTAACAGGGTCAAAGGGCATATGGACCATTCTTCTCAATCCATCTTTCACCATGGATTAATTAAGTTGATTATTAGCACTGTTTTGCAACATGAAGGAAAGACTTGGGTTTTTTTCATTTTTTGGTCTGGCTTTCAAATCAAACAAGAGGATCAACAGCCTAAAAAGCAAGCAGACAAAGGGAAGGTACTGATGAGAAAATTAGGTCAGAAAGTTAAACTTGAAGAGAAGGAAGATGTTAAAGTTGAGAAAGCATCAGAACATGTGGAGGATGACAGTAAACCTCAAATGTCTTTAGCTAATAGTAAAGGCAAATACTCACTATCTGTAGAAGATAAAAAGCAGCTGGTACATTACATGGTATCGACATAAGTCTCTCATGAAGTGAAAACTACTGATACATAAGAGGTGTATGTACATCAAGAAGGCTAGCAGGCATGGAGGATGAACAAAAGAGATCTAAAAAGAAAGCTCAAGTGTTAGATGGAATAGCTCTACTAGCTGAGGCAGCTAAGGACCTATGAGTCAGTTGGTCAATCAGTTATTTTGTTATCTCTTTTTGAAAACAATTGAGTTAGTTGTTTACTATTTTTAGAAAATATTATTTTTTGTAATATTGTAAATTTTACTTTACCCCATCGAATAGGTTGAAGGCAGTTAGGGTTTTGGACCCCTAACTGATTTTGTAAAAAACACTATTTAGAGAGTTTGGAAGGTCATTAAAAGGGTTCTGATTTTGGGAAAGCTTCAAGAGGTCTTCAGACTTGTTCATGAGTTAACTATAAAACTCTTATATGCATTTGATGATGAAATTATGAGATATATGACACTTTTTACCCTTCAGTTTCTGTGTTGGCTTCATTGTTCAGCTTGTTTATTTGCTTAAGTGATATATTCATTTACTGGTTTATGTTTATATGCTGGTGATGCTTGTCTTTTATGAATGAACTTCAATATTGTGTTCTGTTGGATCTTGTTGAATATATTATGCATCTTTGTCCTCTTTTCTTTATGATTTAGTTCCTGTTTAATTCATGAATGTATTCCCTGATTGCTTGCCAAACTTTACAACCACAAAACCTTTCAAAAACCTAAAACTTACTTTATTTTATTGAGTTTTATTTGAGATTGTGTTGGCTTGTTTCTTTGGCCTTGGAAACAATTTCTGGCACAAACACCTACTATACTATGGTATGTGGTTTGTCTATAAGAAATCCTAGACCCTTGGGCATATATTATGAAAAAATAAAGTTCAAGACAGACACTGCAACATCATTCTTAGTGTTGAATTCATTGGGAATTATTTCTTTTTCCTTTAGGGGTCATAACATTGCTCTGGAAATATAGGTATTGTACTCTTGTAGCGACATAGACTTGTGTTTCCTTTTGATTGCGTATTTTTTTTCTATAAATTATAGAAAAGGTTAGAAGTTGAAACTTGATAGCTTACCTTATCAATGATATTTCTTTCCTGTGAGATTGACTAGGAAATTGTATCTAAGAATACATGCCACTATGGCATCTAGTCTTAAGAATCCTGTCTCTGTACCAATGTGGAGAGGAGTAAAGTTTGCTTATTTACTCATGGCCATGCGTTTTACCCATTGCAATTGAAGGCTACTGGGATTCTGTATATTTTGTAAGTACCAATCAATTCCCTTCTCAAACTCATATGTGAGTAAAAATATAAATTCCCCAATTTTCTATATTTTATTGAATTATTTTACGACAGTAAATTCCATGCTGCTACTTTATTTCTTCCTAGTTTGTCATACTAAGTTTCCAACAATATATTCTCCTTTAGCCTCTTCTGAACCTGCATCATTCAAAATTATTTTATTAAATGGTTGTTCATGATTCATATTGTTGTACATATCATTTTTTCTTAAAGAACATAGTATTTTACCATTATAATTTATGGAGTATCATGAACTTACTCTAACTGGCATCATTTTGGAATTTTACATTTGTTAATTAATTGATCCTCTTCTATAGCTATATTTGACTTGTATGTAATTTTTTCTTCCCTACATTAAGAACAAAAAGACAACCAAGTTCAAGAAAACCATGGTTAAAGTTGTTTCCTTGTAATGGAAAAATATGGTTCCTTTAACCAGGTGTTGTTTAGGTTGAGGATTGTTGAATTGATATCATGGTCGGGATTTGGTGAATGCACTTGATTTATCACACCAGACACATAATATTCCTCTCATATCACTCTATTCTATTTGTAGAATCTACTCTGTTTGACAATGTCATTTCTCTACTTTCGTTGGGCATGTTACTATCCATTAGAGGAAATTTCAACTCAAAATGGCCCTTTTAACCCAAATTCAAATTCCATGTCATCATGTGTTAGCCAATGAAATTGATTTAAATTTGAAATACCATATAGTTATTAAACAATTTTTAATATAAATTTGGGGATAGGTATTAAAAAAACTACTTTTTTTGTTCGTATTTTCGACATATCTCCCTATTTGTTTACTCAAATTTCAATCAGGAGAGCTTGTTGGATGCAAAATTAAATTCCGCGTCCAACAAGTACCCACTTAGCATACTTTTGACGGACCTTGCTACCCAAAAAACAAGAAATACCTGGAAAAAAAAGTGATGACATCATCATGTTTTTCAGGTATTTCTTGTTTTTGGGGTAGCGGGGTCCGTCAAAAGTATGCCGAGTGGGTACTTGTTGGATGTGTAATTCCACATCCAACGATCTCTCCCAATCAAAATTTAAGTAAAAGCATGAGGAGATATGTCAAAAATACGAACAAAAAAAGTAGTTTCTTCTTTTCTTCCTCCAAAAGTAATAAATTTTATTTTATTATTTTCCTTAGGAGGCCCATTTTGAATTGAAATTTCCTCTAATGATAGGCCTTTCTCTCTCATGAAAAAAAATATTTTTTTACTGTTAAGATTCTCCTAAAGAATTGTATCCCAATGCCCCCCATATTTTGTTTGTAATATTAATCAGACTTCACTTTTACCACTAGTTAGGCTGGTTTTATCTTGAATTTTCCATTCCACTGAGACCAACAAAGTTAGAATGCCTCTTTGGGACCACATGCTAACTTCATTCTCTGAATCTCATTGCAAATTCTTGCTAGAGGAATTTGAATTCTTTATATGCCTTTCACAATCAGAATATTGTGAGGGATCTTTTGGAAACATCTTTCCTTTTGATCGTATTCAATTGTCTTAATAGGTTTCAAATTTATTCTATGCTAGTATTTGACAACTTTGAAGTAGGTTATACCATCCAGACCAATAAGTCATGTGCTCCTTGGGTTCATGCTGGATTTTTTTTGTTCTATGGATCTCGCTCACTCAGATATAATTATTAAAATATTTAAGGTAAAGGAGAAGCAAAGGGAGGATGATGCAAGTGCCAATGGATGAGCCACTGTAAAGAAGAAACATGCTGGAGAACTATGGTTGCACAAAGTTTGGCAGTGCTCTTGAAATATCTTTTTTGTTTCTTGTTTTTATTGATAATGATGCTTTGACAAGCTAGAATGGAACAATTTCCATGGCCCCACTTATGTTGGGGAAAAGAACCAACAAGGGGTGAAGAACCTCCATGCAACTTGCTTACATTGGTGAAACCATTCATGAGGGGTGATTCTAAGCACATGGGGAAACCCCGATGGGTGGCTTGAGAAGTCACCACCCACACTAGTGAACCTCAACCCCATTTGTGAACCTTATAACTTGTTTCATTTTGTCTAATATTTTTTTCTATATTCATTCACTCTTGTTATTTCAAGACTCATTGAAGATTATGTACCAATAGTACTAGTGGTTTGTTTAAGTGGTCTCTCTCTGTCCAGAACTTTATTGTCTATCATTCAAGCAATGGAGCATGTATCAAATTTTGATAGTTGGGGAAGGATACCAGTAAATCTATAAATATTTTATGGCGAGTCTTCTAAGAATAAAACTATATGGGTACATTATGGAAACAATGAGTAGGTGGTGGAGAATAGAGTAGCAAGAAAATTATAGGATTTTAAGATTTTACTTTTGACCATGTAGATATTGTTAAAATTTCATATGATGATAGTGTATCTGCACTCATAGAACTTAAGCACTACAACTTATTCTAAAAATTTATGAAACACCTATTAAAATTTTGGATCTGTATAAACCAAAATGTTGTACAAAAAATTCAAGAGTGTAGATACTGCATATCAAGAGTTTAGATAATTCCAACTGCGAACATGTGATAGATCTAAATAACAAAATGAGTCTGCTAAATCCAGAATCAATGAAATAGAAAATGGATAATAAATAGATCTATGAAGAAATCAAATCAATGCACTACTATTCCAATAGTAATTAGAAGACAAATGAAATGTGAGAAAATAAGATCAATGCACTAAATCTATGCCAGCAATCACATATCTTTTTGGTACAACAAAAAATGATATTACATATTACATATGGCTTCAGTTCTTTCTTCATTGGGGTCACACTTCCCTTTCTTTCCAGTCTTGCAGATCTGTTGGGAGGTTTGACTCTGCCAGTGACTTTTGTATACCATTGTTTTAAGTGGGTTTGTATCAAGAAACCTAAAAGAGTATACCTCAGGCTGGTACTTGAACTGGGTCTTGGTATACTTGGGATTCTTTTCAATATGGCATTTTCAATTAGTGGAGTATGGAGCATGATTTACAATGGTTTAAAGTTCAATTTTTTCAAGCCAAATTAACATTTTCTAAAACAGTTGAATGTAAATTGGTATTTAATATATTTGGTTTTGTTGTTTTGGTGGCCCTTTAACATATAAAATAAATAGCTCAAGCATATCCTACAAGACTCCTTAATTTAAGGATCATTTAGTGATTATAATATTTTAATGTATATATATTCATTGTCCAATCTAGAGATGCAATCATAGAAAATACGATTAAACCAAATAAATGTTCTTCAACATTTATAGGATAGTTAGCTGAAAATGTTAGTTATAATGTTTATCTTCAAAGAAAATCTACAAAGTTATCTCTTATTGGCATATATTTCTGTTGCAAGTGCAATACTGTGAACCTTTGATAGATTTTTCATATTCTTCATGAAAGTTTCCAATTTATAATTGGGGAATAAAATTGTTATACAACATATATACATATTTTTTAAATTACTAACCAAAAGTAAAATCACAACTTACCAATTGTAACTAGGAATTTTATCAAAATTTTACTTGGCTAGCCAGCTCAGAGAACAAAGCCATCAATGGCATTCCCCAAATCAAACCCTGTGCTACATCTACATTTATATTTAGTACTCTTGACCCTATGTATTAGGAGTTTTGGACCCATACCTTGATTGTTAAGGCCCTCTATGAGAATCAATAATGAGACATGTCTATCAAGGAATTCAATTTGCAAATCAAACCCTGTCCTACATCTACATTGATATTTAGTACTCTTGACCCTATGTATCAGGATTTTTGGACCCATACTATGAATGTTAAGTCACTCTATGAGAATCAATAATGACACATGTCTTCAAAGGAATTGAATGTGCATTTCTACAAAGTGACAAGGATATGTGCCTACTTATTCATCTAATATAATTGGTCCTTGTCTAATATTTCAAATAGAATACACTCAATTCCAAATATTATCTTGCAGTCTCTTGATCTGAAAAGATAAAGTGAAATAACGGGGGCTTAGTCCCTCTAAAATTCCTTCTCACTTCCTTACACTTTCTAAGAGAAAAAATGGTCATAACACAATGGTCATAATAGGATGTCTAGCCACATGGGCATCATAGTTACAAGCCATGTTCTTAAATTTTAAGTTCATTTTCCAGACATGTAAACGCTGGCATTCAAAGGATTGCCCCATTGCAAAGGGGCACCCTAATTTCCCCCTTACGGAGGTACATGGTTACAAAATTCCATTTGTCGTTGGAGGAAATGGGTTTGTAAGTAGGATAGTTTGTCTAGATAAAAATAGGGTCCTTTTCAATCCAATCCCTAGTCTAAAGGATCTTTTACTAGAAAATGGAAGAAAAGGAGTTTTACTTAATCGAAGTGAAAATGATGCTAGGTCAGGTTGTGTGAAATCTAATCAATCAAAATGGCTTCCAAAGATACCAAATATACCAATGGTTTCCAAAGATACTAAGACAAAATATTTCATTTATTTTTAAAAATAAATAAGATACAATAAAGTCTTTCCTGGATCACATCAATAAGACACATGAGGAAAAATATTAAAAATCAAGAAAATTATGCATTTTTTACCTATTGGTGTCATCGTTCTTCTATTGGAGCACAATTTTCTTCTTGTGGAATGGGTTTCCAAGAACATTTGAGTTCGACCCGATTCCTAGAAGTATACAAGGAAATATTAAAGAGTTGGTTCAAGATGGTGTTTGGGCGTTATCCATTTTCCTAGTAAGTCTCCCAACATAGCTCTTCCTGGGCAATTTTATTCTATAAATTAAAATTTTCATCATGCTGAGAGCTTGTAAAAAATCCTCAGAAGAGTCATCAAGTAGTCTCCAGTCTCCCTTCTCTCAGTTTCGGGTGTAACCATTCCACTTACTGTCCCATGATCCTACACCACCAAAACAACTAAACTTTCCAACTACAGAAGGGGGGGATGAGATTATTTACAAAAGTGCTAAGAAAATTGGCAATGTTGATGATTTAGAATGAGGATTGCAATACCTTTCATGAAATTTTATTTGATGTAAACATACAGGTCGGGGGATGAGTTTTACCAATCAAAACTTGGATGAAGATGCTTACTTATTTGGGGTAATTCTAGTCGATCAAAACCCTACCTCTCCAGATGCGTGTTGGATAAATAAAATCTTTGTGTAGACAGTGTCGTAGGCATATGATAATTAATGTACCAAGTTCCCATTGACCCTTGTTTTTTCATCATTTTCGGCTAATAATTTACATGTTTTGACATATGTTTCGTCATCTTCTGGCATATTTTCTATCATACAGTTCGCCATTCAATACTAGGTATGATTATATTTGAGGATTTATGCAAGTTATGATTTATTTCCATTATTTCACAGTTTTATAGGTTAAATTCGATTTTATTTGATTATATGCTAATGTATGAGACCATTATTGCAGGTCTTTGTTTACAGTGAGCCAACAAATAGAACATGCATCCATTCTAGATATGTGTGGAGCATATCCAACTCACTGCACAGCTCATCATTCAGTCCATCGAGCTAATCACGCGCTGGTACTGATAGATTCCTAAGCATTCAAGTCTGGAACGGCCTATAAATTGCTCGTTATCCACGCACCGAATTAATAGCATGAACCCCCTTCTAGAAGATCGCTCATATGATGCCTCAACATGACACCTTGACACCAACCACGCTGAAGTAGAGCTCGTATGCCACATCACACACCATAGAAGGACCATCTCATGAAGAAGAAGGAAAACTTCATATGTTGGTTATTCATTCAGTTACCTGTCATAATGGATGATTTATCTTAAGAGAGGTCGACCACTGGAAGGGTTGACTTGCTCGCCCTTTTTCAAACACTATATATACAAATGCTGCTATGCAAGAAAGGAGTTGATAAATAGTTTCTTTTAGTTGATACATGTAATCAGTCACTTTCAGAAACTATACAACACTTTTCTTTACTTTAATGGAAGTTCTGTGGATGTTGTGCATGATCGTGTCTTAAGTAGCATGAGCAAGTGATCACTCTAATTATTGGGAGGGCCCCTCATCAACTAGAGCTTTCTATTTCTATGTATTCTTCATTATTCCCTTTTTGCAATTAGCATAGTTTATTTGTAATTTGGTTATACAAACTAGTTACTGTAATAGTTCATGTTATTTGTTTCTCATAAGAATAGATTATACTTTGGTATTCTGTTGTTAATGTAGTTTCCTTTTATAAGCTAAACAACCGTTTATGTATTAGTTAGTTTGCAATTTCTTTTCTAAAGTATTTCTAGTTTATTGTTTTGTTTTATGATGATAGGATAAATTGCTTTTATGCTATAGGATTCAATTACAGTAGATTTAATATTGTCCTTTTCCATTTCATTATAAATTTATTGAAATACATTTCAATTTATTCAATATTGCAGTAGGTAATAATGTTTTAAATTATGAATTGAATTTAAGTTATTTTACAGAATGAATTCAGTTACTAAGAAGATTTAATTCTTGCTCTTTATATTTCGTTGTCATTTGCATAAGTTAGCTAGCCTTAAAATCATTTAGATTATTTATTTCTTGACATTTTAGTATTTTTGTGTGCAGACTGTCATTCAAACAGCATGTTTTGTCTGTCATACAGAGCTTTGTTTCAATCTATTATCTAGTCTTCCATTCAGCCCTTAGTGTTTTTAACCTTTTTTAAGCCTGCTTTCTTAGCTTTTTGATTATGTTTCGATAAATGGTAATTAGATAATGGTTGTTTCTTTTCTTACAACTTTAGATTATATCGTTTACAATACTTATTAAGTTTTATTCTTATTTCTTCTTTCTCCTCATTTGATGTTTGAAATTATGTCTACTATATTGCCTTGTAATTATGTCTTTGGTTTGATTTAATTTATTATTTTGCATCTGAAGTTCAGGGTTAAATGCATTAATAGACTAGTATCTTGTAAATCGTTCATAGCAATAAGGCTTGTTCTTTCCATCATGTAATTGTTGAAGAAACCCATAGGATAGGGTTTAAAATAATCTTATTAAGTTTTCAATTTTTCCTCTCTTTATTTAGTTTTCTACTTGTTTATAAGTTAGGTCTACTTGCTTGTAGTCTTGTTCTATCCTTCGCAAGTTAGGATTTAGCCACCCATGAAATAAACCATCATGTTTACTATCACTTGCAATTGGACATTTCTTAGTCTGCATATTTTTGTAGAGGTTAAATTAGACTTGATCCCATCTAGTTTCTACACTTCCTTTGAGAGCCACTTTGACACCTCTCCTATTCCTGTTCCAATCATGGTGAAAGCTTATCCTCAAAATAACCAAGGAGAGTGGAACTAAAATGGTTTAGTTTAACTTATTATGTACATTTATTGGTTGCATGTATAGTTTTTAGGATTTTCTTATAGAGAATACTTCATTGTCATAGCATTGTCTATATCTTTATCTTTTAGTAGTTGTTTATAGAGTAGAGTAGTATAACTTGATACCACTCTAGTGCTATGTTCAATTATCCTGATAGATGAATTCTTAGGAGTTTGACTCAGTTTTTCATTTTGAAATATATTTCGATCTTTTGTTTGTTAAAGTATTAATACGATATCCTAGGAACCTTTCTACCTTCGCATATATTTTGTGTCAACTCTAAGCCTACCAACCCCAGTTGATAATTAAATATTAGGTGAATTAATCTAGATGATATTTTACCCAACAGTTCCTTTCTTCTTTCAAACTCTAAGAATTTGAAATGATTTCAAAGGTCCACGATAGATTCCTCATATCATTGAAAGTAATTCATAACCTACACTCAATCACGAGTATAACCTTGAATAAATTAAAAGATTATAGAAACGACACTTTATTGTGTTAAAAATTGGGTCATACTACTCCAGATTCGTTCGATCACTAGAGACATGCTTTCCCTTACCAGAATAACCTAAGATGTAGATCTAATTTCACATGACTGGAACCATGGACATCAATGAAGGAAGTAATAGGATCATGAAAAAAGGCACCTAGAGAAGTAAGGCAAGGCCCATCCCCTTCATTCATTGAAGATAAGTTCAAATTTGTTATGGTTGTAAAAATGCAATCTCAACAACTCCACAATTGATCAAAACCATGTCTTGTGGCTTGGTAGCAGGAAGGTAGGAAAAGAATTACTTTAGATTTTCTACCGAATACCTCATAGCTTTTGAATGTCCACTTTCTTGGTAGAAGCTGAAAAAATTGGTAGAGGCAAGAAAATTGAAGAGGCTAGTTCATTTCATCTCTACCCCCAGCTATTTTTTTGTTTCTATGATTTTTTTTAGTATTTTTATGTTTTTTTTAGTGAAAAAATAACTCTTTTATTAAAAAATCCCTTTCAATAATAACTTTTTATTAAAAAATTTAATTTCCAAATAAAAATAACAAGTGTGAATATTATGCATCTCAAGTATATTAAGTAATAAATATATGAAAGAAACCAAACATGGAACCTAAAATCATTTCTGAAGTTAATGTGAGGCCACATGTAATGCCACATACAAAATGGTTAATTGGTTTAATGGTGTAATTGAAATTGTAATATTCTAGTTTTCAATTAAAATATGTGTTTTTATTAAGGAGATTAATTTTTTATTAAAAGATAACAATAGACTCATTTACTAATGTTTTTCATTGATCATGCACTCTAAAAATCAAGGGTGGAATAAAACAAACTACTAATAGTGGCAGACACAACTCAATAGTAAATGTGTTGACATTAAGTAGTTGGGATACATTAAGTGATAAACTTAGGAAACAAACAAAAGGTAGAACATAGAATTCTTTCCAGAGTTTAGTTTCAGGCCATATGTAATGCACCATACAAAAATTTTCAAGGTTAACATGTTGCATCAATGGTGTAATTAAAATTTCGACATTTTGTTCCAAAGGACCTGAGTTAAAAGGCCATATAAATATAGTATTCCCTTTGTACAAGTGATTCATTAAAAAACACATTGCAATCCACATTGTACTATGATGTTCTCTTCTTCCTTTGTCAAATGAAGAATAATAAAATTGGTTTTCAAAGGTATGGATTGTTTTGTTTTTCTTTATTCATAAAGGGAATAATTTAGTTTCCTAATATAGGTAATTCGTTTTATTTAAAGTTCATAAAAATAGAACAATGTAAACATTTGAATATATAAAGTTATCCTAGTAACACTATTTTTTGGACACAAGTTCTCTTAATATAGAGACAACAAAGTGATACATTTTTCAATTACTAACCAATTCCTCATTATTTCTTTCATTTGTCCATTCACTTTCCCTTGGCTATAAATGGATAATAACTCAAGCTTGTTTAGGAGATTTTTTTCCCATGAGTAATATCAAATAAATGCTTTTCAAAAAAAAGTGAATAGATACTTGAAAATATTTTAGGAACTGGACCTATAAATTGTAACTTGGAAGTATTGGACGTGTACAAAGTGGGATTGGTTGCCTCCCATAACAAAACCTTGTTTCCATGGATTTGTCAATTACCAGTCTAAACCCATGGCTTTTTCATTCACAAGTGTTAAAACCTAGCTCAATATCAAAATAACAAAAACAATTTCATGTTTAAGAAAAAACACGAGAGAGTTTCAATAAAAAAACATAGATTATTATCAAATTAATGAAAAAATGAAAAATACCATCTTACTAAAATTAGTAGCTCCAATTCTCTAATATCTAGAGGATATCACTTTCAAATTGTCTAGAGAAATGGGTATCTAAATTCAGCACATGCTTCTAAGTTTTGAGGCTAAAATGCCATAGGTGATGCTTGGAAAATTCGGTAGATGATAAATTGTTGATGGTGGGGAACCATTGAAGATGATCAATGGTGGACTAGGTAGGTAGGGAGGAAAGAATGTTTACTTATTATATGATGATAGAATGATCAAGGGAAAACTCAATAGGTGATCTAGAATTATAGATAAACTTAGATTGAATCAAAATTTATACTTCATTGAGGGATAGTGTTGCCAATTAGTATGGTACCTATATCTAGAATTAAAGAATAACTCTAGAGAAAATCATTTAGAATCCTGAATACCTCGGGAGCAAAGGACAAGGAGGAAAGAAACCATCGAGATGAAGGGGAATACTGGGGTAATGCTTCTACATATGACATTCACTACAAGTGTGTGTTGCACGGGTAATGCTTATACCTTCCTATATATTTAGTATTAATTAGGTTGTTGTGACCAACCACAACATGCATCCATTTTTATTCACAAAGGTTTCCTAAACCTTTAGTATTAATTAGGTTGTTGTGACCAAACACAACATCCCTCCATTTTTATTCACAAAGGTTTCCTAAGCTGAGTGGTAAGGGAGATATAGTGGACTAAACTATAATCATGCTATTAAATAGTCTTTGTCCTCATATAAGTGTGCAGCTAAACAAGTTGTGGGATTCACTTGTTATAAATTCCTTATAGTTCTTAATTGGAGGAGTGGCCCAAATATTAGTGCTAAATTTGATTGAAATCCATGTTCGGGTTTCAACAAACACCAAGTCGAAAAGCATGAAGATGATCTAATTAATAATTACCTTGGGTGTCATCCTTTGTTCTAGAATCAATTATGGGATGTTATCACTTGTACCTCGTTCGATGCATGTTTTCTTATAACATATTCTCTTTCATGGATTCTTGATTGTACCCTCGATTTGTATTTTGATTTTGTTTCAATGATCAGGTTGGTTTACGGGTTTTCTAAATATTGCATTGTGTTGACTATGAATTAACACAATTGTCTTTCTCATGAACATGACCTCGTCAATAAATTGGAATGGCTAAGGATTTTATTTCTTTAATTTGTAATGAACGAGGAAACTCTTGGTTTCCATGAATATTTTTATTGAATCCTACTAGTACGGTTGGCACATCTAGTTATGTCTATTACAATTGCAAATGCATCTCTTCTCTAGCTCAAAGGTTACCAAGGTCAATGGGTTTTAGTATCAAACCATGGATTAGTGAGCATGGGTTTTGGTATCAAACCATGGACTAGTGACTAAGAAGCATCCATGATGTGACAAACCTCAAAATGGACACCATATCTCTATCATTGGGAAAAGATGGGGTAGGTCCTCATGAATGGCCTATTTAGAACCCAAAGCCTCATGTTATGGACTAAAACTCTGGATCTTCACCTTGGAACATGACTTGGTTCATGAAAAGGAACCTTGGTGTACTAAACCTTTAAATATAAAACCATGTTTTAATCCCATGCTAGACATTTCTTATGCATGGCCTATGTTGTGGCTTAAGGCCCCACACATGGCATGTAAGTGTTAGAGATAGATTCCATGGATTTAGAACCTAGGTTTTTGCACCAAACTATGCCCTTATCCCCAAGAAACATGTATTTCCTTTCAAAACTTGAAATCACCATGATAACAAAATTGGAGGCCAAATATTATGTATTATGGGAATGAGTGATGCATTGAGCAACAAAACATGGCATGTGAGCCCCATAGAAACATATGTTATGGCATAGTGCCTTTCCTTTTATCCCTAGACCATGGCATGGGCATAAAGAAAGATATGTGGTGTGTTAATTCTCAAAATGATGAGCATACCTCACTCATATGATATATAGTTACTGTGTAGGGTTTCTAAATACATTGTTAAATAGTGAACTGCTAGGGGTTCCATTTTTATTGTATTTGTTTACTGTTTCATTGTAGAGTAGAGAATTAGGAGTGGGATATTGGAGCATGGGACATAAGTAGAGAATCATGGGACATAATGGAACAAAGTAGAGAATCATGGGACATGAAGAAATATAATCCATTCTAAGTTGAGAAAACATGAGTTCTTTATAAAGGAAATTCAATAACTTGGGAAAACCATATATGAAGATGGATCAAAGTAGATCCTAAGAATATCAAATCCATATCCAGTTGGTCAACTCTAAAGATTGCAAATGGTGTGAAAATATTCCTAGGCTTTCTATGTTATTATGGGATATTTGTGAAGGGTTTGTCTAATGTTGAATATCATCTCTAATGGGGAAAACCATCTAATTTTAATCGTATTGTGATAAATTTAAAAAAATGGAAACTCTAGTATTTAAAATCCTAAACTTCATTTGTTGATATTTCTCAAAGTATAAAAACAAATGGACCAAATCCCAAATCTAGTATCCTATTCAAATGCACTTGAGAAGAAATTCATTATCTTTGCAAAAGTAACTCCTGTTGAAATATTTACAAGTAATTGGCTAAACCCAAAAACTATGGATAACTAACTCCATGAGTAGTGGATTCCTCACATGAAGGGAGTTAGATCCTCTACTATTTCTATGCAAATGGATTCTACACCTATTTTTTGAGATAAACCTTGGTTAAGGAAAATCTTTTAAAAAATGACCCATGGTTTTTGGGGCCGCGTTAAATGCATTTTAGTAGGTGGATGTTTGATTTCAAATAACAATAAGAAGCCTAACCACATTACAAGTTTGGGTAACACTTCCACACTTGTCTCTATTTGTTTGGATGATGAAACATTCAAAACCATTGGAAACATATTGGGTAAATACATAGACATATTCAAAGCTCATGCTTGACAATAGATGCATGTGATTGAATCTAAGTGGAGGTTGATCAAGGTAAAGGCTTTCAACTATTGAAGGGAATAAGGGAAATATGTCGTTGAGATTGTGTTTTTGGAGGAGATTTAATTGGAAAATGGAATATATTGGTTCAATATATATCTTATAATTTTTCAAAATTAGATTTGAAGAAGCTATATTGGTGTGGTTTAAAAACCGTACTAACGGAAGCTACATAATGTGTTTTCGGAATAATGCCATGTTTTTAAACAATTGAGAGATTGAGGGAAATTTGTGGAGGTTAAAGTTTACAAATCATTCTTGAAGGCCATAATATTTATGTGGGTGGACCTATAAAACAAAGTAATCACATGGGATGTTTTAATGAGATGCACATGGCAAGTTACTAGCATGTGCCTTTTCTGTAAGAGTAAATCAAATGCAATATAACATTTTCTAGTTAGATGTCGTTACTCCAGGAAGACCTAGGAAACATCAAATTCATTGACTAGGGAAGGAGGGGTTTGAGAATGAAACTCAAATGGAGATTAAGCTCATAAAACCTAGTTGGATGAAAAGGTGGTTGCTAAACATAATAATGCTCCTTTTCGAATTTTCTAGGCAACATGGCTAGCTAGGAACAATATGATATTATAATACCAATTCACATATTCCTTGCAAGATTTATAGAATATTTAGCATGCATATGATGGACTTATGAACATTTTGAGAATTAATTTACAAATGCAGGTTGGGCATTTCGAATTTGACAAAACATTTCCATAGTGTTTTCTTAACCAAGATTTCATGGTAAATTTGGACCTATGTAAAGTGTGGGGAATTCATCTACTTGACCAAGGATAACCATTTTACCCTCACTCAATAGCATGGAAATCAATGTAACAATATGGACAAGATTAAGGCCTTACTTATATTTATGGGTATAGCTATAGACAAATCACAAATCTCATAACCACTTAACCCCTTAAACCCTAACCCCTAAGGCCCCTAACCGTGAAATGAGACCATAATGACTATGTATATTATGTAATGCACTCATATGACATAGCGTAACCATAAGGCCCCTAACCACTAAAATCCCTAATAACTAATCCCTTGACCCATTAAACCTAGGTCCTAAACCTCCTTATAGATCAGACTCCTAACCCCCCTAATGTGACCTTAATGGCCATAGTGACTGTAAACCCATTGAACTATAACCCTAAATCCTTATAAAGTCCCTAATACCAAATCCCATAGCCCATTAACCAACTAATCCCTAACCCCTAAATCCCTTAAGTGCTAACTAATGTGACCACTGTGAGCTTAGTGTGACCATAGTGACTATGTATTTTGCACAATGCATACATCATAATGTGACCACAATGAACCTAACAACTAAAACCCCTAACAATTAGGCATTGAATTATGTAGAACCTTCTATCCCAAACTATCAATATAGGTAAAGAAAAGTCCATTCCTAATGACTTTTGGAGGTGCTTTTTTAAACCCCTTTCCCAATTCCCTAACCTAGATCATGAGAGCCATTCCTAGTGCCCATGAAGAGCCTTATAGTACACCAAATTTTTCACCCAACAACCTACATTTTTGGTATTAAACTCGAATTGGTGTATCAAACTTTAAATGGAAACCATATCCTATTCACATGACAAAGTTCCCATTTATAAGGCCTACGTAGTGGCTAAGGACCCCACAAATTATGGATCATGAAACCTTTAGTTTGGTATCATTTGTAACAATCCATGTTGTTCTAAACCTCAAAATTGCCATGACAATATCCAAGTTACATGCCAAATATTCCTTTTGGAGGGATTGTGGTGCTAATTTGAGGCCCTACGTATGGAGTATGAGCTTTAGAGGCAAATGTTACAACCTAATATGATAGTTTATACTATTTTTAAGTCAAGCATCAAGAACCATCCCTGATAAGCAATTTTTCAAAATAATGACCATATATCACATGTAGACTAGATATTTTCTATGCAGATTCATGTTATGTGATGGTCAAGGGAATCGTGATGGTCCATGACTTTGTAAACAAATGGTGTGAACCAACCTGATATGCATTAACAAATTTTTTATCCCAACAACATGGGTTTTGGTATCAAATTATGGACTAATGATGAAGAGGCATCCATAATGTGACAAACCTACAAATGGCCACCATATACATGTCATAGGAAAAATATGGGCTAGGGCCTCATACATGGCATATGTATAACCTGAAAGCCACATGTTATGGACTAAAAAAATGTATCTTCACCTTAGGCCACTAATTGGGTAATGAGAATCATCCTTGGTGTATTAAACCTATATTCAAATGTCACACGACATCTTACTCACATGCTAGATATTTCCTATGCATGGCCTATGTTGTGGATTAAGGCCCCACACATGAAATGTAAGGGTTAGATATAGATTCCATGGATTAGAACCTAGGATTTTGCACCAACTATTCACTTATTCCCAAGAAACATATCAAGTATTTCAAACCTTAAAATCACCACCATAGAAAACTCATAAGCCAAAGGTTATGTATTGACAACATGCATGATTCCCCAAGCGATGAAACATGGCATGTGAGCTCCATAGATATATATGTTATGGCCTTGTACCTCGCTTTTTATCCCTATACCATGTCATGGGAATTAAGAACCATCCTTGGTATGTTAATTCTCAAAATGATGGACATATCTCACTTATATATGTTAAAAATTTCTTATACAAGGCATGTGTAGTTTTATGGGGAACTACATGAGCCATGGGACATAGAAGAAGTGATATGAACTTAGGCCCTATATGTTAATCTCAAACTATGACCTAGTTATAAGAAACCCTCCATGGTGTTATACATCCCAAATTGGACACCATATCCCACTCACAAGCCAAAAGTTCCCTGATCTATAAGGCCTATTTATTTGACTCTAACCCCATGCATAGTTAGGGGACATGTATGGGTTATTATGGGTAAATGAAGAGTAATTAGGGGTTAATTAGTAATAATTTAGGGGTAATTTGTTGTCATATATGGGTAATTAAGGGTCATTTAGGGGTAATTATTGGGATAATTAGGGGTTAATTAGTGGTAATTAGGGGCCAAACAAGGGTAATTCATGTGGTGGTTTGAGACCCCACACACAGACCATGAGATACATACTAAAATGTTATGTCATAAGATCCTAAATTTTCCTTATACCATGGAATGGTCCTCAAGATCCTTTATTAACAATCTCAACTTCAAGTGTGTGTGGTGATTTAATTATCTGCTCAAGAGACACACGCCAACCAACCTTAGGAAATCTTGTGATCAATAATATCTCAATGTAGATTCCATATCTAACTAATTCTATGAAATCACAAGGACTTGGGTTCAATCTCACACTCCAGTCCATATTCGAGGTAGTATCCCTAGTATAAAAATTTCAGTATCCACAAGGTTGTACCCTCCTTGTGGTCTCTCCTCTCTCTCCCCCTTTAGATTTTGTTCTAGTGAATAATAATCCCATCCATGAGGAATACCCCACCAAGTCTTATGAACCCCCTCACATGTGGAAATCATACCTACTTTGATTTAGGTTTCCTTTCATAGTAAACTTTGGGTTTTATCTCAATTTTACTTAACTATTACAAAATGTGCACAATTTGACATGCCTTTCAAGCACATGAATGATAAAACCTACTTTCCTTCTTATAAACCAAACTATTTCACTAGTGTGGAATTGGCTTTAGCTCCACACTATGAATCTTTGTTACCTTATTTACATCAAATACGACAACACAAGTCCAAGCAAAATTGGAGGAACAAAAATGTATTATGTAAACTTCATAAGTTGTAGATTTAAAATAAAGTGAATAAGTTTCCATAATGTTAAATCATATGCACATGTTAGCCATGAATCTATCATCGAGAGTTATCTCAATTTATCATAAGCCAAACATGAGATATTAATTCCCTTAAAGTTGGGAAGGTCAGGAGTTCAAAGCTCTTGATTCCCTTATGATTAGGCTCTAATCATCAGGGTCACTGGTTTACCATAGTTACCATTAATGGATCATGAAGAAGTACTTGGAGGGTTTTCCATGAAACTTTGCTTAGAAATTAAAGATTATCCATGAAGCTAAATCACATACACATCTTGATTATGATTAGGGAATATCTTTTACCAAGGAAAACAAAAAACGCCACCAAGGAGGTGAAGTATAACAATTTTTGGAATTATACATAAGACAAATAATAATACAATTATAATGTATTGAACAATATTTTTAAGGGTGTTTATTATAAAAACACCCGTTCCCATTTGTTCCTTTTCCACTACATCCCAAAGAAATCTAAGATGAAATAGGAAAGTAGAAAGTTGTCACTCAATGAAACCATGTGGAAAATAAGGAAATATGCATCTCTACACTTTCTAAATGGTGCATAGTGGTAATATGGGAATTTTATCACACTTCATCAAATGAGAATGAAGGATTAGGGACCAACAATTAACTCCAATATGTGAAGAAAAAGGTGAGGACATTTCACATCATAATGAAGATGATAATAATTAAGATCACCAAATACACACTCTAAACTCAAGCATTTAATAGATTCACCTAACTCACATACACAAGTGACACACCAAACTCATGCACATAATAGATGCACGAATTCTATTGCAATTTGAATTTCACTAGATTAGTGCCAATTCTATTTCAATAATTTTACCAAAAAAAAACTTGTTTTAGATGATGAAGATAAAAGATTGCAGATACTAGTTTTCTATGCTTATAACCTTTAAGACTACTTACTTAGATCAAAGATTTTATTGTTGATCTTACAAAATATTGTTGTGAATAAAAATGGGAAAAAAACTCAAAGAAGTGGTTTCTCTACTTATGACTTATATAATTTCAAAGGCATCACAAGACCAAAATGTAAGGCTATGATACACCATTGGAGTGCAGCGAAAGTCCTAAAGAATCCATCTTTGACCAAATATAGATTCTAATAAAGGAGAGATGATCAGTTGTCCAGATATTTTGATCCTCAGAAAAATAAGCTTCCTCTACTACAAATATATGAGAGGATCCCTCCATCTGAGTTTTGTTGTTGAGTGAGTTTCATAAAATCAATTTAAAATCAAGATTTTGAATCTTGGAATCTTAATCACATTCAAAATATTGCCTATGCATGGCCTATGTTGTGTCTTAAGGACCCACACATGGCATGTAAGGATTAGAGATATATTCCATGGACTTAGAACCTAGGTTTTTGCACCAAACTATACCCTTATCCCCAAGAAAGAGATCAGGTTTTTTAAACATTGACATCACAACAATATCAAACTTGGAGGCCAAATATTATGTTTTATGGGAATGCATGATTACTTTAGTTACAAAACATGGCATGTGAGCCCCATATAAATATATGATATGGCCAAGTGCCTTTCCTTTTATCCATAGACCATGACATGGGAATCAAGAAACAACCTTGGTATGTTAATTCTCGGGTCATGAGAACCATTCCTAGTGCCCATGAAGAGCCTTATAGTACACTAAATGTTTCACCCAACAACCTACATTTTTTGCATTGATATCGACTTGGTGTATCAAACTTTAAATGGAAACCATATACTACTCCCATAACAAGGTTCCCATTTATAAGGCCTACATAATGGCTAAGGACCCCACAAATTATGGCTCATGAAACCTTTATTTTGGTATATTAAACCTAGCTTATCTCACTTTTCTTTACTAGCTTATCTCACTTGAGGAAGTCATTAGGAATGGACTTTTCTTTAACTAAGGAAATTTATGGCCTAAGTTCACACCATTTGTTTACAAGGTTGTGGACCATCACGATTCCCTTGACCATCACATAGCATGAATCTGCATAGAAAATATCTAGTCTACATGTGAGATATGGTCATTATTTTGAAAAATTGTTCATAGGGGATGGTTCTTGATGCTTGACTTAACATATAGTCAAAACTATGATATTAGGCTGTAAAATTTTCCTCTAAAGCTCATACTCCATAGTCGGGGCCCCAAATTAGACCACAAGCCCTCCACAGGGAATATTTGGAATCTAAGTTAGATATGGTGATGTCCATTTTGGGGTTTAGAAGAACATGGATTGTTACAAATGATACCAAACTAAAGGTTTCATCAGCCATAATTTGCAGGTCCTTAGCCATAATACCAAACTAAAGGTTTCTTTACCTATCTCAATATAGGTAAAGAAAAGTCCATTCCTAATGACTTTTAGAGGTTCTTTTTTAAACTCCTCTCCCAACTCCCTAACCCAAGTCATGAGAACCATTCCTAGTGCCCATGAATATCCTTGTAGTACACTAAATGTTTCACCCAACAACCTACATTTTTGGCATTGAACTCGACTTGGTGTATCAAACTTTAAATGGAAACCATATCCTACTCACATGCCAAAGTTCCCATTTATAAGGCCTACGTAGTGGATAAGGACCCCACAAATTATGGCTCATGAAACCTTTAGTTTGGTATCATTTGTAACAATCCATGTCTTTCTAAACCTCAAAATGGCCATGACCATATCCAACTTACATGCCAAAGATTCCCTGTGGAGGGCTTATGGTGCTAATTTGGAGCCCCGCGTATGGAGTATGAGCTTTAGAGGAAAATGTTACAACTTAATATCATAGTTTTGACTATATTTTAAGTCAATCATCAAGAACCATCCCCTATGCACAAGTTTTCAAAATAATGACCATATATCACATCTATACTAGATATTTTCTATGTATATTCATGCTATGTGATGGTCAAGGGAATCATGATGGTCCATGACCTTTTAAACAAATGGTGTGAACTTAGGCCATAAATTTAAACCCTATACCATGGTGTGGGCCAAGAGATTAATCATCAATGTTATAAATCTCAAAATACAAACATATCCCACATGTAGTTGAAATAATAATCCCTCCATAGATATGATGTGTTGTCTCAAGGCCTTATGATGCATCACTCATGAGCTACATTGTTACATGTAGGCTAGAGTTTCCCTACGTAGTTCTTATGTGGTAGTCTAGGTTAACATGCATGGACCATCAACTGCATAGAAAATTAATATGTCATAAGTCCCTAAATTTAGTTCTTGGTACATGCTATAGGCTACAATAATCATCCTCATCACTATTACACATATTGAAATGGACACCGTATTTCACTTGTAAGATAAAGTAATTATGTGTAGGGCCCTAAACACGGACCATGACAAACTAAGGTCCTATATTTTTTCTTGTACTATGGAATGGTACTCAATATCCATCCCTAGTGTGCCCCTACTCAATGTAGTGGACACATATCACATGTAGGAAGCTAATGATTCCCTACATAGGCCCTATGCAATGACATGGGTTATTATGAAAAGACCACAAGCCCCATTAACAAATGTTTTATCCCAACAACATGGGTTTCGGTATCAAATTATGGATTAATGACAAAGAGGCATCCATAATGTGACAAACCTAAAAATGGCCACCATATCCATGTCACAGGGAAAATATGGGCTAGGGCCTCATGGATGGCATATGTATAACCTGAAAGCCACATGTTATGGACTAAAAAACTGTATCTTCACCCTGGGCCACGAATTGGGTCATGAGAACCATCCTTGGTGTGTTAAACCTGGCTTCAAATGTCACACGACATCTTACTCACATGCCAAATATTTCCTATGCATGGCCTATGTTGTGGCTTAAGGCCCCACACATGACATGTAAGGGTTAGATATAGATTCCATGGATTAGAACCTAGGATTTTGCACTAACTATTACCTTATGCCCAAGAAACATATCAAGTATTTTAAACCTTGAAATCACCACCATACCAAACTCATAAGCCAAAGGTTATGTATTAAACACATCTTTGATGCCCCAAGTGATGAAACATGGCATGTGAGCTCCATAGAATTATATGTTATGGCCTTGCGCCTCTCCTTTTATCCCTAGACCATCGCATGGGAATTAAGAACCATCCTTGGTATGTTAATTCTCAAAATGATGGACATATCTCACTTATATATATTTAAAATTTCCTATACAAGGCATGTGTAGTTTTTTGGGGAACTACATGACCCATGGGACCTAGAAGAAGCGATATGAACTTAGGCCCTAGATGTTAATCTCAAACTATGCCCTAGTTATACGAAACCCTCCATGGTGTTATACATCCCAAATTGGCCACCATATCCCACTCACAAGCCAAAAGTTCCTTGATCTATAAGGCCTATTTGTTTGACTCTAGCCCCATGCATAGTTAGGGGCCATTTATGGGTATTTATGGGTAAATGAAGGGTAATTAGGGGTTAATTAGTGATAATTTAGGGGTAATTTGTTGTCATTTAGGGGTAATTTGTTGTCATTTATGGGTAATTAAGGGTCATTTAGGGGTAATTATTGGGATAATTTGGGTTTAATTAGTGGTAATTAAGGGCGAATTAAGGGTTAAACAAGGGCTATTCATGTGATGGTTTGGCACCCCACACATGGACCATGAGATCCGTACTAAAATGATATGTCATAAGATCCTAGATCTTTCCTTATACCATGGAATGGTCCTCAAGATCCTTTAGTAACAATCCCAACTTCAAGTGTGTGTGGTGATTTGATTATATACTCAAGAGGCACACACCACCCAACCTTAGGTAAGCTTGCAATCAATAATCTCTCAATGTAGATGCCATCTTTAATTAATTCTATGACATCACAAGGACATGGGTTCAATCTCACACTCTGGGCCATATTCGAGGTAGTCTCCCTAGTCCAAAAATTTCAGCATCCACAAGGTTGTGCCCTCCGTATTGTCTCTCCTCTCTCTCCCCCTTTAGATTTTGTTCTAGTGAATAATAATCCCCTCCATGAGGAATCCCCCACCAAGTCTTATGAATCCCCTCACATGTGGAAATCATACCTACTTTGATTTAGGTTTCCTTTCATGGTAAACTTCGGGTTTTATCTCACTTTTACTTAAATGTTACAAAATGTTCACAATTTGGCATGCCTTTTAAGCACATGAATGATAAAACCTACTTTCCTTCTTATAATCCAAACTATTTCACTAGTGGGGAGTTGGCTTGAGCTCCACACTATGAATCTTTGTTACATATTTACATCAAATATGGAAATACAAATCCAAGCAAAATTGGAGGAACAAAACTGAATTATGTAAACTTCATAAGCTGTAGATTTAAAATCAAGTGAATAAATTGGCCATGATGTTAAATCACATGCACATTTTATCCATGAATCTATCATCGAGAGTTATCTCAATTTATCATGAGCCAAACATGAGATATTAATTCCCTCAAAGTTGGGAAGGTCACGAGTTTAAATCTCTTAATTCCCTTATGATTAGGCTCTGTCATCAGGGTCGCCAGTTTACCACATTTACCATCCATGGATCATGAGGAAGTACTTAGAGGGTTTTCCATGAGAATTTCCTTAGAAAATTAATATTATCCATGAAGCTAAATCACATTGACATCTTGATAACGATTAGGGAATGTCGTTTACCAATGAAAAAAAACGTTGTTGGTGAAAAATGTTAAACAAATTATAACAATTTATAACATATATCCAACGATTTAATTGTCAACCCGAAGAGAGAGTAAACGTGTGAGGTACAGAAAAAATATATGCAAGGGTAGAGTATTGCTAACTGAAATTGAATTAAGCTTGCAAAAACAGGAAATGACATGAAAAAAAATCTAATCTAGAAAATGAGGAAATTTCGTAGAATAAATCTAATCTAAGAAAGCATAAGATTGCATGAAATAAACTAATATAAAAAAATCAACATTAACTTGTGAGCTCATGAAAAATCTATACTAGCAATTCATTAGAAAGAAATCACTGAAATTCTATACTAACAATTCATAAGAAAGAAATCACTGAAATTATATACTAACAATTCATAAGAAAGAAACTCAAATTAACATGAGAGAATAAAAGGATTTGAATTAAGCATCATCTCCAATGAAAATACATTCTATGACTAACTCTCAAAAGATATAAACTATTCTCTACTTCCACACCACTAGAGAGATCTCTAACAAAATGAGGAGAGAGCCCTCCTATTTATACATGAATTCAAGATAACTAATCGTAATTACAAATCCACTATTCTCTCAACTTATCCCTTCAAATCCTCAACAAATACACTTTTCTCTCAACTCATCCCTTCAAATCCTCCATGATATATTGGATAAGATATTCCATCTCCGTGATCTTCTCCTTGAAATTAGCCCACATCTTGAAGATGAAATTCGAATTTGAGGCTAGGTGGTGACTTTTGAGCTTGTTAAAGTCTTCAAATATACCTTTTATCACCACCAAACTCATCCAAATTTAAGGTATAATGAAAATATATTAATTTTCTTAATATTTAACCACAAATTTACTCAAAATACTCGAAAATAAATTATTTGGAAAATGATAATATAAACCCATATGTATTATCAAAATGGTGGATATTAAGCGTTTTATGGAAAGATAAAATAGGAATAAGGTGACAAATGGTATATGAAAGATGAATAAAATGTGGTATTTTTGCGACTCAACATTCCCCCCAACTGAATGTGTTGCATGTCCTCATGCAACTGTACATAAGATTTTTGGCTTTGCATGATGTTGTTTGTAATAGTAAATCATTCCATGATCTGAAATGCATAGGTAGCAGTTGATTTTTCTTTTCTTTTCTTTTCTTTGTTTTAACATATATTTGTGGTTGGTTCTTGTGTGACAACCATAATAAATGTTCGTTCTTGTGTTAACAACATTCATTTCTTTTACTTGTATTTTTGTTGCAATACATAGGATTTAAAAGTATACAGTCACTGGAAATGATAAGCTATCAATGTTCATTGGAAAACATTGTCTTCATGTTATGAGTTATGCAAATTGTAATGAAATGCATGTTTGAAGAGACATGTTGGTCAATGGTGAATAAGATGACAAAAAAAAATGGAATCACATGGTAATGAATATACCCCCCCACAACTAAAGATGTCTTAGGTTCATGAAAATGAGTAAGGTAGGTAATGTAACACGGTGAGAGAATTTTCCAAATTCATTCATATTATAGCATTTAAGTAATAACATGGTTAAAGATTAGAAAAAAACATACCTCCACTTACCCAAAAAGTTGATGAACTTATGCAATAGGAATGTGGCTAATACTGTTGCTGGATCATAGAGTGTGAAGTGAAGAAATTTGAAATGCTACTTGGTTGGATGAAATAAAAGATGAAATCTGAAAGTAGACATGTGGTACTCTCATATGGCTGAAATATGTTGTTGTAAAACTGTTGATGGAGTCATGCAAAGTATATAATATTCACCTACTACAAAACCCGATGGTACAATTCTTACCATGTGAATGAATGTGTCAATGTCGAACATGGAAAGAAGTCATTGGATTACTGACCATTGATGAATTCCATTAACCAATGCGAGGAAATCTCACCATTGATGTGAATGAGTGCCAAGGTACCTAAGTACATCATGCAAAGTGCGAATAAATGAGCTGATGTCAAGCCACTTGCAAGATCTAACGATCGAGGGACATTGATGTATACCCATGATTGTCAGCGAGATAACTTGCCATTAAGGCATGCAAGCCTCAAGGTACTAAAAATGAACTCTAGTCTCTATCCGAGATAATGTGCTAAGGTCGATGGGACAAGAATTCTTGAAAGGTGGGCATTAAGGAATCCCACATCAATAAACATGAGTTGTACATAATGAGTGGTAGGACTATAGATGAAAGATCTCACGGTCAAACAATTTCTATGGCATGGATAACAAAGTAATGTAGTCATGGAAAGAAATTTGGATGGTTTTATTCATAAGGAAAAAGATGAACCGAAAATGAGGAAAATGTGTGCGATTCAAAACAATAGACATGCAGGAAGTTATGGTGTATAAAGCAAAAAAATGGATGATGAATAAGCTTGGTAAGTAATCATGACATGGTGTAATTGGTTTCTGAAAGGCTTCTTTATGGCATAAAAATGTGACTCATGACATACATAGTGGAAACCCAACTTCTTCAAGCTTTTAATGGAACATTTTTTCTGAAAAGTTTCTATGATTCTGGAAATTATTTATGCATGCCATTCATTCATCTTTGAACCTGCAAAAGGTTAGCATTTTCCTGTAACAAACTTGTGAGAGCATTGAAAATATAGAAAAATATGTGCTTAACAAACCAAGTTGAAGAGAAAAATGCTTTTATACTTGAAAGTAGCAATGCATATTAAGCAATCCTTCTTGTCAAAACCTGTTTCTAAGTGATTTGCGAAAACAAGTTAACGCAACAATCATAAAATTTTGAAAAGATTCCAAGTTCATTTATAATTTATAATTTTATTATTTTATTTGTTACCTAATACTTTTTATTTATTTATATGTTTTTATTTTTTAATTTAATTTAATTTTTAAATTTTTTATTGTTATCATAATTATTTATTATTATTTCTAAAGTATTTTATATAATTTTTTAACATTTGATTTATTTACCACAAAAAAAAATTGTATATGTTTATTTTAATTGTGATAAATATATATATATATATATAGTGTTGGCTCACCAAATTGACTCTCTTTTATACCTCTTTACACCCTCCATATATACCTTTGATATCTTCATTTGATCCTTTTTTCCCACAAATTCTTCTACATTTTCACATATTCACCCAAATATTTATTAAGGTATGATAATTCATTAAATTCCCTTGATTTAATGTTTAAATGTTATTTATAAAAGGATTTGTGACTGATTACATTTCTGCAGCATCCTTTGATTTTTGTAGCACACATTAGCATTCAGCAACAGTTAGTTATTTTGAAGCTTCTCTACACGTGGCCAAATTGCTCATACAACTCCGAGTTTATCCATCTCCAATATCGCATCTTCAATTCGCTAATGACTCATGTATAAATTAATGCAATCTTCATTTCTAGGCACTACGTGCCATAGAGATGAAGATTTTCTATTCGACAGCAAACCAAAGAACATCTTGTTAGCTATCAATTAAGGATCGAATAGTTGCATTCTTAATGAGTAGTTTGAGTCGTTACTGTAAAACAGGAATGGTTATCTCATCCTGCGAGCTATATAAAGAGAGCCATAGATTGAAAATAGAGGTGGTAAGAAGATATAGAGGGTAGTATGTACGTAGACAGAGATATGTAGACAAGACAAAGACAAAGGATATGTATATATGCAGAATACAATGAATGGTCAATAAAAGGATTGTGTTGTTTAATTTCTAGTTTCTCTGAATTAAACAGAGTTCTATTTATATAATGTTATTCCTAATGATGTATATATTTCTTTAGACTGTAATCAATTTGTTTTCAGCTATCACTATTTTCTTTAGTTCAAGATTATTATTGTAGCTTAGAAGTTATTATGTAATTCGTTTAAGGACTTGTGGCTTTCTTGGCAAGGATCCACTAAGAAGACCATAAGCCCTTATTCTGTAAATCTAGTTCTTGTATAGAATAGATATGCTAATTGTTATTTTCTGTTTTTATTAAAAAGCAGAATTGTAGTTAGTAGGCTTGTTAACTGACTATAAAAATAGATTCACATATGTTTGAAGTTAGTCATCTTATTATGTGATAGTTATGGAATAATATTTATAGCATTTGTTGGTTTAGAACCGAGCTTGGGTAATAGGAGAAGTTTAAAAATACTGTTTTAAATACTTAATATTCTAGGTCTGATTTGTTCTACTGTAAATTCAAATTCTGAGTTTGAAATGTATACATTAAGTTTGTAAAACTTGGTTCCCAATAAAATAAACTTCATTATATTTTCTTTTAAATGATAGGATATATAGATGGTATTTATTTTCATTATGGTTTAAAGTTTTAAGTTTATCCAATCCTTTTCTTAAAGATTAATTGTACTTATTCTGCAAATTATATCTATTCTATTTTAGTTTTAAAATATAAATTAGTTTGCAATAGTTTTGGTCACAGAAATAGTTCATTTTTAAGATGAATCAGTAAGCTCTATAATAGTATTAAAACTTCTTGAAAATCTATTAATGTAATAAGAGTTTTAAAGGTTAAATGATACATCAACTTCATAAGTTTGCTTTTTGCAACTTACTATGTTTTCTGTGTCTTAGTTCACTTTCTGTAACCTATTCTGTTTATTTAAGTTTTTGAGTTATGATTATGCTCCAGTCTTAGAATTGTCTTGAGGTTAATTTAAAAAGTATTTCCACCTTTATAATTAGGATATGACAGGAATTTGAATGTTTTGTTGAGAGTATTCTAATTAATATTAGGACTTTACATTTGAATAAGTTTTATAATTAATAAATTAGAAATATTTTTATTATGCATTTTGAGTAATGTCTAGGTTATAATAATCCATATTAGGGTAAATTAGATTAGGATAGGCCTTAATCATGCATAAACAGTGCTTTCATCTCATAAGTTACCTTCCTGGGTTGACAATTAAGTGTTGTGTTAGATAGTGCATATTAAGACCCGACATATAGATATAAATTATTTTAAAATTTTAATTGTTTTGCAATTAGAACAAAAAGAAATTGGAACAAAAATCATATTTTTTACATCCTCATTTTACAAGGTTAATGCGTCTTCATATAACCATTGAGCAACAAAGAGAGAGGGTCGACCCTTTCAGTGGTCGACCCCTTCAGTGGTCGACCCCTCTAAAAGCAGGCAATCTTAATTATCTGGAATAGAGGAGAGTGTGCGAAATAAGTGATTTCTATGGTAAATTTGGCATCTTGAAACAAAGACCTACCTATATTGGAACAAACACCTACCTCCCCTAAACCGAAGATGTGCCAAGTCCCACTGTGCAAAAACAAAAATTAAGAAGAAGGCTTAGCTGCGACAACTGCTGCCTTCGATTTCAAAGACTCATATTAATTATAACATTATTTCATGTTTTTCTTAGATTTTTTTTTTAAGTAAAAATACTATAACTATAATTATTAAATACATTTATACTAACTTGTATAAAAAAAGATTATAGAGTTTATTAATAACTTATTAAATACATTTATATTAAATTTTATACTAAAATTAAAGTTACTCATGTCTTTAAAATTATAATATTCATAGTTAATATTATTTTTAAGTATCAGATATATTATAGATATTTACATCCCATAAGTTTGATACCTTTACATATAAAAGACTTTATTACTATAAATATTTATATGCTAAATAGTTTAAATCTAAAAGAAGCTAATCATTGAAGAAATCTAAAACTGAAAAAAAAAAATAGATTAATGTTTAAAATAAACCAAAATCAAGCTTGTTTAAAAGTTTACCTTGTTCTTTTTTGGAAGCAAATGCACTCCATCATTCATAGATCTGGTACTATTGATTTATGTTCCAAAATCCATGTTTGTGTACAGAATTGTATGTTTGATCCATTATTCATAGAGCTGGAAATTTTTGTGATTGTGTTTGCACATAATCATATGTTTGATCATTTATTCATAGAGATGGAACTTTGTGTCTATAATCATTATGAGAGTGACCAAAACACAAGTGATGGTAATGAAAACATAAGCTATCCCTTGGCCATATTTACATCATTGGTCGTAGGTTGAACTCAAAGATGACGTAAAAGCATTCCATAATAAAGCCAACCCCCATTATTTGTCAGAATGAGAGTACTATTGGGTTTAACAAAAGGAGTTCTAGAGATATACTAATATATAATAAGAGTTAGAAAAAAAATATGGAGAAAACAATTAATGGACAACATAGCTTGCAAAGGGTCGAATCCCTGTTCAAACTGCCTGCTCATTATATCATCTCTCTACAAACAGTCATAGTTAGTCATGCGTGAGCCACCATTATTGCAATGAGGTTGTATAACAACAAACAAACAAAAACTAAAAAAAAATGAATTCATAACATTTGGCAGTCCTGTGACTAGGCGTCTATGATTCAATATCTGTTCGATTTCAAAATTTAGAATGGGTACTCGGTTATAAGTTAACCAGCTCAAAAAATCATGAGAATTGTACCCATGGAGTCTATTTTTCTAATGGGTAAGCTATTCCAGTATTTTGTAGAGCTTAGTATACCATGAATATGCTGTCTCTGAGGTGATTTGCAGTTTTCTTATCAATTTACTCTAATGTATTGGAAGCACCTACAACAACTTTCAACAAGCAGCTTCATCGGTTGATAAGATTGTTTGTGCTTTTTTTTCTGGCATTTTACTTGCTGTTAACTATTCATTTGCCTAATTTCCTTAGTGGCATGCCAATAAGCCTGCAAAGTAGTTTTAATAATTGATAATTAATAATTGATTTTGGCACAATATATTGAATAATTTCCAATTGAAACATGCCAAGCGAAGTTTGCAAGTAGTTTTCATTTATTGCATTTTCACCAAATTTTTTTTAGATAATTCGCCAGAAGAAGCAAATATCGTGGGCATAGGAACCTAAGATTGCAACAAAAGCTTCAATATTGTTATTCACATCTCATTTCAGATTTATTTTCTATTCAATTGAATAGTAAAAGGTTATTTACATATTCAAAAGCATTTTTTTTATAAATATATGGATTTGACTTTTTTGTAGGTTAAAATCGGAAGTACAAGGTCTACGTGGTAAAGTCATAATGCAAGAACCATCATATCATAAATAAGAAATAAAAGACGACGGGATTCTCATCATTCTTCAGCAGCCGATTTTATGCAGGAAACTGGGAGCAAAAGAAGTTACAGCCATCAAGGAAAGCATAGCAAGAAATTTGGACATCTAAAACTAATTTGGAATAACTTGCTACAAATTGATGGAGGCTGGATAAAATAATGTCTCCATACAGTTGCATGCAAATGACATCATAAGATAGCACTTCAACTCAATGGAAAGGAACGAAGATGTGGAATAACAATGCTACTTGAATTACTTCAAATATTGCCACATCAAGAATACCCCGGTCGCCAGCATCAGAAGATAGTTACATAAGACTACGAGTATATCGCCGGATGAGGCTGCGTAGATGATAAGATCAGCTCATTGGATGGTGGAAGAAAAACCAAGCCCGTGAAGGTAAATGGAATAAACTCTAATGATTAAACAAAAACACCAACGGTTGAAAAATAAGAAGTTTGATTGGTAACTAAAAAATGCAGGAACACCTACAAGTGGAGCATTGATGTAGGTGATCGATTTGATTAATGCACCAGTTGACTTGTTTTTTGTGTATGCCCACTACTAAAAGGGTTTGTTGCGATTATCTGGGGATTAAGGAGGATGAAACATAATAGAAATTCCCTCTGATAGATATATGTTTGGTGGTGGCATAACGAATTGGAAATGGTCCGCTAGAAAGGAACCTTACGTGAGAATAATCTAGAGAGAATCACGCCTACGTTAATAGTGGAATGCAGTTTTAATCCAACCCAGAAGGATTTGATCCTATAACCACCAGCAATAATCATAGCTAAAATTATCTCGTAGATCTCAGAGAGAATCCCTTGACTGATAGACACATTTCAGTGAAGTGAAGAAATGCCAAAAGAAATGGAATTTGGTTGCAAATAGAGGATTGTGATTGCACTTCTATTATTGCGGGATCCCAAATATCTTGCCGGATCAATATTTGAAACCGCCACAAGGGATCCATCTATGCGTTATGTGGATTGATAGGAACAGAGACATTGAGGAATGTGTTGTGCGTGATTCCCATCTTAGGAGACAATACTCAAGAGTTAGTTCACGAAACAGTTTAAATATGGTCTCCAGGCCACCCAAGGAGTGAAGATTTGGAAATACGTAGGATTCTATTTTATTCCAGACCGAAGAATGAAGGCTAGCCATGAAATTGTTGAAATCACATTTGAATTTGTTTGGTATGGACAACTCAATCTATGTCTAGTAAACAATTACTTATCTATTTTTTAAGTGTTTGTTTTTTTATGTTTACAGGTTTGCGATTAAAAAGTTGAAAGGATGAAGTGTTTGCAGGTTTCGCATGAAGGNAAGTTTCATTTTTTATTAGATCTTAATGTCTAATCTTTGTAGTTGCAGGTTTTATCAAATTAATAATATATGTATTACCAATTTATTAAAATTAAAACTAAAAAACTTAATAAAGAAACATGTTAATTTTTAATTTTATTTTTTTTATATATTCTTTTTAAATTTTGTTTTTAATCTTATTTTAGAGTATTCCTAAATGCAAACTAGATTTTTTTTACTCCTAACAAAATTAAAGGGTGAAAATTAGATTTTTTTTTAACTAAAACAAACAAAGAAACATATTAAAATTAAAACAAAAAGAACTATATAATTTTTTATTCTTTATTATTTTATTTTCTAATTGTTAATAGATTAAAAAGAAACTAACTCCTAATGCATTTTTTATTCCTAGCATGACTTAGAGAATTTATTGAATGAAAAATGAAAACCGAAAATGAAAAGAGATAAAAAATTTCATAAAATTTTCAGATTTAAAAGATTAAAACTATTTGTTAATCCCTAACGAAATTAAAAACAATAGTACTTAAGACTATTAGAAATAAAAATTTGAACAAATAAAAACATTAAAAAAAAATTAAAGCATCCTACATGTTAATTTTAAATGGGAAATAAAACCTACCCATTTTACTTTAATTAAAAATGAAAGATTATTTACATAAAATGAAATTTCCAATGTAACCATCTATCTAAAAGAAGTAAACCAAGATTATCTTTTAATTTTGAAAAACTAAATCTAGAATATACAATAATATAAAAAATTAAATGTTGAAAATATGAATTAATAAAATAAAAGCAAAAACAAAGTCGATCTAACCTAATACTTACTTGGAACTATTGTTCAATGTAGCTTTCGATTGCTTGATATTATTCAGGATGTTGATCACCCGAGATTCCTTCTTCCTCCCTTTCAATCTCTAGTTCGAACAAGTGTTCCTCATCTGATATGCATGATTCTTCAAATGTTGATTCTTCTTTCACTTCAGAAGGAGTAGTAAATCTTTTAGCTACTATCAAGATCTCATTTTCTTGAGAAGAGGAGATCCATGCTTCTGCTATGAGTTGAGAGAGTTTATATAGACTTATGATCATTCTAAAATTATCTTACTCACATCAAATCAAATGCTAAAAATAAAATGAAAAAAATGAGTACATGACAAATGAAAAAAAAGTACCAAATGAGTTAGTACAAAATGAGTGCAAAAAAAAAAAAAAAAGTGCACAAAAATCTGTACAAAACAACAATTAACATATACAAAATTAAAAACAAGTTAGTATGAAATAAAGGCTAGCCAAAAAATGAAAGCAATCCAAACTTTACACTACAAAAATGTAAAAGAAAACTTGCATAAAAATAAACTCGCATTTGCAGAAAATGAAAGAACACTCTTACAGGAAAAGTAAATACTTTGCAGAAAAATAGATACACTTGCGAAAACAACAAGGCTTTGGGGTGACCCACTAAAGAGGATGTGTCTAGATGTTACACCACGGAAATTCCGTAGTGAAGTCTTCCTTGCGTCTTACTGTTCCCCCTCCCCCTTGCTATGTAATAAAAATGAACTATCTACCTGTCTAAACTTTGATCCCTTTTAGCACCTCCCCGACAACGGCACCAAAAATGTTGGTGAAAAATATTAAACAAATTATAACAATTTATAACAAATATCCAACAATTTAATTTTCAACCCGGAGAGAGCGTAAACTTGTGAGGTACAGAAAAAATATATGCAGGGGCAGAGTATTGCTAACTAAAATTGAATTAAGCTTGCAAAAGCAGGAAATGACATGAAAAGAAATCTAATCTAGAAAATGAGGAAATTGCGGAGAATAAATCTAATCTAAGAAAGCATAAGATTGCATGAAATAAACTGATATAAAACAATCAACATTAACTTGTGAGCTCACGACAAATCTATATTAGCAATTCATAAGAAAGAAATAACTGAAATTTTATACTAATAATTCATAAGAAACAAATCACTGAAATTCTATACTAACAATTCATAAGAAAGAAACTCAAATTAACATGAGAGAATAAAAGGATTTGCATTAATCATAATCTTACATAACAATGAAAATCCATTCTATGACTAACTCTCAAAATATCTAAACTATTTACTACTTCCATACCACTAGAGAGATCTCTAACAAAATGAAGAGAGAGCCGTACTAATTATACATGAATTCAAGATAACTAATCATAATTACAGATCCACTATTCTCTCAACTTATCCCTTCAAATCCTCAACAAATCTACTTTTCTCTTAACTCATCCCTTGAAATCCTCCATGATATCTTGGATAAGATATTCCATCTACATGGTCTTCTCCTTCAAATTAGCCCACATCTTGAAGATGAAATTCGAATTTGAGGCTAGGTGGTGACTTTTGAGCCTGTTAAAGTTTTCAAATATACATGTAATCACCACCAAACTCATCCAACTTTAAGGTATAAAGAAAATATATTAATTTTCTTAATATTTAAGCACAAATTCACTCAAAATGCTCAAAAATAAATTATTGGGAAAATGGTATTATAAACCCATATGTATTATCAAAATGGTGGATATTAAGGGTTTTATGGAAAGATAAAAAAGGAATAAGGTGACAAATGGTATATGAAAGACGAATAAAATGTGGTATTTTTGCAACTCAACAAACGTCACCAAGGAGGTGAAGTATAATGATTTTTGGAATCATAGATAAGACAAATAATAAGACAAGTATAATGTCTTGAACACTATTTTAAAGAGTGTTTATTATAAAAACACCCCTAAAAACACATTTCTCATTTGTTTCCTTTCCACTACATCCCAAAGAAATCTAAGATGAAATAGGAAAGTAAAAATTCGTCACTCAATGAAACCATGTGGAAAATAAGGAAATAGGCATCTCTACACCTTCTAAATGGTGCATAGTGTTACTATTGGATTTTTCTTATGTATATAAATAATTATAAACCATTATTTTAAATAATAAATACAGATTCGGTGAATTAACGTAGAGTCACACCAATTCATCAAGCGGTGTGTATTAACCTATAAAAGGTTATCTCCATTATTGTAAAAAATCATCATATATTCAATTATCATTTTATTGTGGGTTTAATTGTGAAATTATGTGGGTTTAGAAGTCCTTGTCTGCTTCAAGTGGTATTAGATCCATTGTTCGACTCCTCGACACCTTTCGCACAGCTCCACTCTTCTCCATTTCTGGCACTACTCCACCCGTTCTTCCACCACTTCACTCTTCTCCACCGTGCCACGTTCTCCATCATCCACGTGTGCCAAAACTCACAGATAGTCAACACCTCTAGACTTATGTGTACGGACTAAAACCATATATCATAGATGAACTAGAACTATTAAATGTATCAACCTTGGACAAAGTGAGATGCAAGGCAAAAATCATTGAGGAAAAATTGAAAAAGACGTGGAATAAGAACCATGACAAATATCGAAGGTCCATCCAAAATACCAAGACCGACACCAAATACCAGCCACCGCACCTAAGAAATGACAACAAAACCACTTTAGAGGTCCAACGAATGAAAGAAGGGAAGTGTAAATATTGCGGAGAGAAGTGGGACCCAAAACACAGATGTTTGAAAATAGATACCACCAAGAACTTATATCAATGTGAAGCAGAAGAGGAAGACAATTCATATAGAGAGGGATTTGACATAGAAGAAACAAGTGACATCTAGAATCCTCCATCAGATTCAAAAGATGAAGAAATGTCCAAGATATCAATTTCAGCCATAATAGGAATACACCAACCACAGACATTAAAACTTAAAGGGCATATAAAAAATAATATTGTTGTCGTCCTATTCGACATAGTAAGTACCCATAACTTGATCGACATAGATGTTTCTAAGAGGCTTAACCTTTTCATATATCCGGTACCCGACATGAAGGTAATGGTAGCAGATGGAAAGAAGATCGAAAAAGTGGGAAAATGCCACAAAGTTAAGCTGCAAATACAAGACTATAACCTTGAGTCAGAATTTTACGCAGTACCCTTAGGAGGAGTTGATGCAGTATTGGGAATTCAGTGGTTGCAAACACTAGGTACCTACTTAGCAAACCACCAAGAACACTTTATAATTTTTAAATGGAAAGGAGAAAGATACAAATTATATGGGTTCCAACCCCCTTGCACACAAATTGTGTCATCCCACAAAATGGAGAAGCTAATTTGAAAGGGAGCGCCAGTGTATGTCATACAATGCCAGGAGATGGAATTATTAACTTTCTAAGTAGTTAAACCAGGTCATCCAGAGATCCAAGGATTAATCCAAAAATACAAAAAAGTATTCGAATACCTTCCCATGGAGCTACCACCAAAAAGGAAGATCGAGCATGTCATCAAAATCAATTCTAGATCAAGCCCTGCACAAGCCCTTTCAATGTTAAACCCTATAGGTACCCACACCATCATAATATAGAGATTGAAAGATTAATCCGTGATTTTTTTAAGTGTCGAGTGATTACATAAATTCAGAGTCCTTATCCTGCACCAGTAGTACTGGTACGAAAGAAGGATGGGTCCTTTAGGCTATGCATCGATTATAGAGGACTAAACAAGATAACTATTAAAGACAAATTCCCCATTCCATTTATCGATGAAATGTTGAATGAACTGCATGGCACAAGGTACTTTTCAAAATTAGACTTAAGGTCAGGATATTACCAAATCAAAGTAAGGCTAGAATATGTGGTGAATAAAACCATCCGAACCCATGAAGGACATTACGAGTTTAAGGTAATTCCTTTTGGGCTAACTAACGCTCCAACGACATTTCAAGCAACCATGAATAACCTATTTCAGCCATTCATAAGGAAGCTTGTATTATTATTTTTTGATGACATCCTTATATATAGTAAGACATGGAAGGACCATCTCACACACCTATAACAAGTGCTATCTATTTTAAAATAAAATCAGTTCTACTCCAAGATGTCCAAATGCACGTTCGGTAAAGAAGAAGTGAGCTACCTTGGGCACATAATATCTAAAGGAGTCAAGGTAGATCAAGAAAAAATCAAACAATCACAGACTAGCCCAAACCTACCAACATCTCCAAGTTAAGGGGATTCCTTGGGCTAACTAGATACTATAGAAGATTCATAGGAATTATGCGCAAAGAACCACACCCTTATGCAATCTTGTAAAAAATAATGCATTCTAGTGGAGTGAAGAAGTGGAAAAATGTTTTGAATCCTTGAAAGGAATTATGTCCTCCACACCTGTATTAGCTACCCCAGACTTCTCCAAACCACTTGTGATAGAATGTGATGCTTCAGGTTATGGGTTGGGAGCAATACTAATGCAAGATGAACACCTGATAGCTTTTGAGAGTAGGAAATTAAGCAAGCGAGAACAATTGAAGTCTACATATGATAAGGAAACACTGGCAATTATGCAGGCATTAGTAAAGTGGTGAAAATACCTCATAGGAAGAAAATTCATGATCTGCACAGACCACAATAGTCTTTAATACCTACTTCAACAGAAAACATTGTCCACAGAACAACAGAAGTGGATAGAAAAAATCGTTGCTTTCGACATGGAAATAATACACAAAAGAGGGAAGGAAAATGTAGTCGCAGATGCACTCTCCAAAAAATATGAGGATATTACCTCTTACTCCATCTCAGTCTCAATCCCAGATTGGCTAAATGAAATACAAAGTGACAGAATGCGACAAATGCCAAAGGAACAAAAGCAAAAATATTTTAACCCCAGGGTTACTCCACCCCCTACACATTCCAGACCAGAAATGGGAAGAGTTGTCAATGGATTTCATCGATGGGTTACCTCCGTCAGAAGGAAAGGACAAGATCCTTGTAGTGGTTAATCAATTAACAAAATTTGCTCACTTCATGGCAATAAAAAAAAAGACATGACAAAACAAATTGCAGATGTATTTTGCAAAAATGTCAACAAATTACATGGCTTCCAAAAAGTCATCGTCAGCGACAAAGATGAAAAATTTAATGGGAAATTTTGGAGGGAATTTTTCAAACAAGTAGGCACCTCACTTAATATGAGCTCAGCTTACCATCCCCAAATAGATGGTCAGAATGAAGTCATTAATAAATGCTTAGAAGCATATATATGTTGTTTTGTAATAGATAAACAAAACCATTGGTCTCAATGGTTAAACTTAGCAGAATGGTGGTACAATTCAACTTACCACACCTTCACAAAAATGACCCCTTTCCAAGATTTATATGGGTATGAACCCAAAAATTGGATGGAGTTAGTTATGAATGACACTAATGTTCCAGAAGTAAAGAACCAACTAGAGAAATATCAAAAAATGATTGAATTACTCAAGGATAACTTAATCATGGAACATAATCGCATGAGGCAACAAGCATATCAATGCAGAACCAAAAGAGAATTTGAAGTAGGAGACTAGGTGTTCGTAAGACTCCAACCCTATAAATAGGTATCCCTTAAAAGTGGAGGAAAACACAAATTTCTATGGACTATACTAGCTTATCCAGAAGATTAGTCAAGTGGCGTATAAATTACATTTACATAATAAAAGTCGTATCCACAATGTCTTCCATTTATCATGTCTCGAATTTTTTTTGGGGAAACATTAAACAATACAAACAATATTTCCTATGTTAGATGACGAAGGGAGGGTCATTTGGGAACCCGAGGCAATCATTGCAACCCAAGAAAGAAAACTCCATTCTCGAACACTCAAGGAATATCTCATTAGGTGGAAGCATTTTCTAGATGAAGACGCATCATGGGAGATAGAACAGTTTCATCAACAATACCCATCCTTACACTTGCTTTGAGGACAAAGCATTCTAAAATATGGCGCCAATGTTATGTATCTAAATAATTATAAACCATTGTTTTAAATATTAAATATAGAGTTTGTGAATTAACATAGAGTCACACCAATTCATCAAATAGTGTGTATTAATCTATAAAAGGTTATCTCCATTATTGTAAAAAATCATCAAATATTCAATTATCAATTTTACTATGGGTTTAATTGTGAAATCATGTGGGTTTAGAAGTCCTCATCTTCTTCAAGTTTTATCACACTTCATCAAATGAGAATGAAGGATTAGCCACCAACAATTAACTCCAATATGTGAAGCAAAAAGGTGAGGACATTTCACATCACAATGAAGACGATAATAATTAAGATCACCAAATACACGCTCTAAGCTCAAGCACATAATAGATTCACCTAACTCGCATACACAAGTGACACACCAAACTCATGCACATAATAGATGCACCAATTCTATTGCAATTTAAATTTCACTAGATTAGTCCCAATTCTATTTCCGAATAATTTTACAAACAAAACCTAGATTTAGATGATGAAGATAAAATATTGCAAATACTAGTTTTATATGCTTATAACCTTTAATACTATTTACTTAGATCAAATATTTGATTGTTGATATTATAAAATATTGTTGCAAATAAAGATGGGAAAAGAAAAACTTAAAGAAGTGGTTTCTCTACTTATGACTTAGATAATTTCAAAAGCATCACAAGACCAAAATGTAAGGATATGATACATCCTTGGAGAGCAGTAGAAGTCCGAAAGAATCCATGTTTGACCAAGTCTAGATGCTACTAAAGGAGAGATGATCAGTTGAATGGATATTTTGATCCTCGGTCAAATAAGATTCCTCTAATACAAATATATGAAAGGGTCCCTCCATATGATTTTTTTTGTTGAGCAAGTTTCATACAATCAATTTAAAATCAAGATTTTGAATCTTGGAATCTTAATCACAATCAAAAGCTTGCCTATGCATGGCCTATGTTGTGGCTTAAGGCCCCACACATGGCATGTAAGGATTAGAGATAGATTCCATGGACTTAGAACCTAGGTTTTGCACCAAACTATGCCCTTATCCCCAAGAAACAGATCAAGTTTTTTAAAATTGAAATCACAACAATATAAAACTTGGAGGCCAAAGATTATGTATTATGGGCATGCATGATTCCTTGAGTTACAAAACATGGCATGTGAGCCCCATAGAAATATATGCTATGGCCAAGTGCCTTGTCTTTTATCCATAGACCATGGCATGGGAATCAAGAAACAACCTTGGCATGTTAATTCTTAGAATGATGGATGTATTTCACTCATATTGCAAATATTTCCTTTGTATGGCATGTGTGGTCGTTTGGGGTGCTACACATGACCCATGAGACCTAGAGGGAACTATATGAACTTAGGCCCTAGAAGTTAATCTAAAACCATCACCTGGTTGTAAAAAAATATTCATGGTGTTATACATCCCTATATTGCCACCATATCCCAAGCATAAGACAAAAATTCTCTCTATAAGGCCTATGTAATGGACTCGGGCCCTGCGTAAAGTTAGGGGTCATTCATGGGCAATTATGGGTAAATGAACGGTAATTAGGGGTTGATTAGTGATAATCTAGGGGTAATTTGTGGTCAATTCTAGGTAATTAAGGGTCATTTATGGGTTATTATTGGGTAATGAGTTGTGGTAATTATGGGTTAATATGGGGTAAATTATGGGATAATTAGGGGTTAATTAGGGGTTAAATACGGGAAATTAATGGTACCTATGGATCAATTACAGGTAAGTAGAGGCCATTTAAGCCCCAGGGATTAGCTAAATTAATGGTTTCCCATGGTATTGGGAATTTAGTTAGGTTCATGGTGGCATGTGCCCATTCTGAATCCTTGTGTGTGAAGCACACTAGTATACATCAATGGGTTTATTAGGGAATATGTCATCTACAAATGTTTGGAAATATCCATTGGGTTTCTCCACAAGGTTTTCCTTGGGAAAATGTAGGGATAATTTAGAGGTTATCAAGGTTTAATTACTGGTAAGCATGGATTATTTAGGGGTATTTTTTTTTAGACCATGGGAACAAAAACCTCCCAAGGGTATATCGAATAGCCCGCAAGTCAGATATACCAGTAACTTGTGACTCAGCAGGGGCCGAGACATCCCAAATCCCACCGGGGTGAGCCTCTATCCTAGGGGTCGCATACTTTTCAAGCCTTGTCATAACGGGCCAAATGAACAACCCTACCCCCCGCCGGTTTTGAACCTGTGACCTCCATGGAGATAACACATGTTCTTAACCATTAGGCCCACTCAGGTGCTCTTGATTATTTAGGGGTAATTACTAGTTAATAAGGGGTGAAATATGGGTTAATTAGGAATGAATTAGTGTTAATTAGGGGTCAATTAGGGGTTAGCTAGGGGCAATTAATGGTACCTATGGGTCAATTATGGGTAAGTATGGGCCAATATTTAATCCCAAGGGATTAGCTAAAATATTGGTTGTCCATGATGTTGGGCATTTAGTTAGGTTCATGGTGGCATGAGCCCATTTCGAATCCTTGTTTGTGAGTCACACTAGTCTACATCGATGGATTTACTAGGGAATATGCCATCTATGAGTTTTTTGGAAAAATCCAAAAGGTTTCTCCACGAGGTTTTCCTTGGAAAAAGGTAGGGGTCATTTAGAGGTTATCAAGGGTTAATTACGAGTAAACATGGATTATTTAGGGGTAATTTGTGATCAAGTAGGGGTCATTTTGGTACAAGGAGTGATAATTGGGGGTAATTAACAGTCAATTACAAGGTTAATTAGGGGTTGATTAGACAACAATTAGTGGTAAATTTTAGTATTCTTTGAGAGGATGGATATTAAGATCATGCCTGAAAAATATATTTAGGGGCGGTCCTTCAACACCCCCCTGCAAGTCATGAGAATTGATGTTTTGGATGCAATCTATAAAAAAACCACCTCCAAAAGTAAAATTATCTGATTTTTATGGGGGTTTTCAAAAAACCTCCTTGAAACATATATTTAGGAGTATCCTTTCTAACCCCCTGCCTAAACGTCGTGATAATTTAACAATTGGGGGCGGTTTTTTACAAACCATAACCAAAAGTTCAATTCTTAGGACTTTTAGAGGGATAATTTTTTAAAATCCACCTTGAAAATATCTTTAGCGAGGGGGTGGGGGGGGTATTTTAAAAACCCCCTCCAAAAGTCATGAGAATTAAACTTTTGGGGGCAATTTTAAAACAACCACCCCCAAATTTCTAATTCTCGTGAATTTTGGGGGATGTTTTCTAAAAATCGCCTTCAAAAACACCTTTTTGGTGGGGGGTATTTCTAAAATAAAGACTTCTAGGGCCTAGATTTAGGAGAAGATGACATTTACATCCCTTTTCACCAACAAATATTTCCCAGAATGTCTCTTTCTACCCATGCTAGCTCATAATTCTCAACTGAACAACCGATGCAAATAGGGGGATAACACGTATCAAAAGAAGAGATCAAAGAAGTGATAGAGTCCTTTTACAACTCAAAAATTACATGTCCCAATGGTTGCATGGTAAAATTTATTTGGGTTTTTATATGATTTAATGAAGGAATACAAATTGAGAGTGATGAAAGAATTCTAGAATTCCTGGTTAAGTAGATCCGTGATGTGATCAGGTTGGTTTATGAAGGTTCACATTCAATCAAATAAAATAATATGTTAGCTATGGTTCTCAAGATATATTTTTCTAAAGTCTATTGTAAGGAAAGTTAGAAATATTCAACGTTAATGCTAATCTGAATGGGATGAATCTGGTGTTAGTATATTGGATAATGGGATGTTTGCCTTCAGTTTTTTTTGCTTTCCATATAATTGGGTCATCCTACTCATAATGGGGGTTAATAAAAACCTTCCCTATGTCAAATTTCCTTCTCTTCTTATTGGTCACTAATGACTTAAGTAGGAGAGGAAAATTTATGGAACATTCCCTCTGTTGTGAAGATGAAAAAGGTCTTGAACCCATAATTACATCCTGGACCATTGATTTGTATGGATTAAAGTGGTATTTTGTGGACAGTAAGATTATATAAGATGTGTTTATTCAAATAAAATAAAGAAATCAAAATAGGAAATTAAAAAACACGACTTCTTAACCTCCACTTATAAATTCAGGTTTAGGCCCACAAGGTGGAGATGGAAATGAGACATGTGATGCAGCTTATACATTATTGAGGTCATGTACTATGCACTCTGAGTAGGAAGACCCCTAGAACTAACTTTCCCACCTGCTTGACTTAGTCCCGACCAAATAGGGACACTCCCACCATTGATCTAGTCAGGCATGCATGAGAATCAAGAACAAAAACACAAATGGTCTTCTCCCCTTCCTGGTGTCAAAATGTTACCTTTTGTTGCCAAATGTGATGTTTTGTGTTGGTCAGATGGACATTTCACCATTCTTTTGTTTCTTTTCTTATGTCACTATAAGGTTGAACATTACTATTTTCTTTATCCTATACAGAAAAGTTTTGTGCCTTGGACAATTATTTGCTAGGATTATCAACAATATCTTCTTGTGTATAAAATGCTCTGTACATATGTGTTTTATTAATAGATATAAGGAAGCATTTTATTTGGACAAAGAAAAGGGACTTATTTGTGCTTCAAAGAAAATTTTGTAATTATGCAAGATCCATCTCCTAGAATAGTATGCATTTAACTCAGTCAAAGGTTATGTCTCAACTTTTTGAGAGAAGCCATTGTCAAGACAACTAATTTGGTTGACAAGTCAACTAATGTAATTGTTTTGTGACAGTCAACCCTATCATTAGAAACACTCATGCAATTCTCTCATATTAATAAATATTATACATATTGAAATTTCAACTAGAGTCCCTTTTATGGCTAGTAAAAATTATTATATTAACTGAAGTAACAGTACAAAACTATAGAAAAATATTAGGAAATTATATAATTAAACTACACATGAATGGTTCTGGAGGGAATTTCCAATAAATCAAATATATTATTCATTAATTTTGATGGAGACTAAGAAACAAGGATTATCCAAATCCTTCATTTTAATGTTTCCCTTTTAATAATGGATTAAGCCATCTAAGCTGCATGCTAAAATCAAATTATTACATGATTAAGGACTAGATTTAGTTCCATGAAAAAGTAGAAGTAGAGTGACAAGATGGTATTGTAGGTGGATTTTTAAAAGAGTAAGATTGATTTTGGTGAAATTGACCCTGGAGGTAATCCATTTGTATTGGCATTCACTAGGTTACATCCCGAAATGAATTCTAAAATAATAATAAATAAATATTTTAAGTTTATTATGGACATGAAAGACCAAAAGGGATCCCTACAAAATGTTGCGATATCAAATCCCTGCACCTTAGGGAACATATCCATAGATCAAATTTGGAATCTAGATCTGCCCCAAAATTTTAAATATGGATAGAAGGTTCCATAAGTTGTGGCACATTCCCTCTGTTGTGAAGATGAAAAAGGTCTTGAACTTTCCATAAATCATGACACACATTACCTTTTTCATGAAAATGAAACCTAAAACTAAGGTCACCTATTTTGAAGCTCCCTGGTATTGCAAAGAATGCATAGATGAAATCCTTAGTAGAGAATGTATGATCTTCAAGACTTTGCAAGGGATGTGACGTTAGCTGAAATACATAGGCTTTAATGCTTGTCAGTATTTCTAAGGATGAATATCTAAAATCCATAGAATTTTATGCTTTAAAAAGAGACTCATTCTTATAGTAAGAAAGGTAATAAAACCAAATTAATCAAGGTAAATCTCATAAGAGAGAAGCGTAGCTCAAGTAAGGTATTCGTTTACTGACTTACTCTGTAAAAGAATTGGTCTAATTACTATAGGATGAAGAAAATCATTACAGTGTAGAACCTAAAATATACTTATTAAAGTAGTGGCACACCATTCGAAGAAATCCCTTGTCTTCTTGACCCAAATATCACACCAAACGATCATCTCTTCGACATAAAACCTGAGGGTTTCTTGTAGTAGGTCAGGGATCTTCTTGCTGCATACTTAGAATTCAATACAAGAGTAAAAATAACACATTAACAATAGTAACTATCTATTATAAACAAAAGAACTACACAATTGCATTCTTAGGGCAATACAGGCCCAATTAGAGTTTCTTCCATAGAGTCCTGTCATAATCAGTCCTCAAATCACTATGGCATAGAAATAGCCTTCAATTTTATTTTTATACAATTTCTCCTCTAAGCATATCCCTCTTTTCATCCTCAGCACTCGCTGGCCTCCAATATATAACTAAACTGTTAGTTTCAAGTCTTAGTGAGGTAGCATTGTAGTGTTCAAAATATTTTGGAAAATCCCTCAACGAGTTATCTATGCAAGTAACAACAAATAGATTAGAATTTATTACATATTGGTCATCATTAGAGGAAATTTCAATTCAAAATGGGCCTTTTAACTTTAAATCAAATTCCATGTCATCATGTGTTAGCCAATGAAATTGCTTTAAATTTGAAATACCGTATAGGTCTTAAACACTTTTTTAATATAAATTTGGGGATAGGTATCATAAAAAAAACTACTTTTTTTGTTTGTATTTTCGACATATCTCCCCGTGTTTTTACTCAAATTTTGATCGAGAGAGCTCATTGGATGCAGAATTAAATTACGCATCCAACGAGTACCCACTCGGCATACTTTTGATGGACCCTATTACCCCAAAAACATGAAATACCTGAAAAAACGTGACGATGATGTCATTATCACATTTTTTCAGGTATTTCTTGTTTTTCGGGTAGCGTGGTCCGTCAAAAGTATTTTAAGTGGGTACTCGTTGGATAGGGAATTTAATTCTGCATCCAATGAGCTCTCTCGATCGAAATTTGAGTAAAAACACGGGGAGATATGTCGAAAATACAAACAAAAAAGTAGTTTTTTTCTTTCCTTCCTCCAAAATTAATTAAGTATTATTTTATTATTTTAACTATTATTTTATTAATTTTTTTAGGAGGCCCATTTTGAGTTGAAATTTCCTCTAATGTGCAAGACAACTAAAATATGAGTCGACGAACTCTGCAACTTGTTAGAGTTGGAGAATGTGAATGACCCTGCATCATTAATATTGTTGTTTATTTCTTCAATGTCTCTTTCATACTCTTTGTGCCATATCTCAACCCACATATCTTCAATGTTATTCAGCTACCCTCCATTAGATATTCCCTACCAAGACCTTGTTGAGAGTTTGAAGGTTGCAAATACCTAGGTCTGCTGAACCTTTTGGAAGACAAAATTGATTCCTATCCAAAGGGCCCATTTTATTTATTTTATAGTATGGACCCTCCCCCTCCTTCCCCTAAAGAAAGGATATTTGAAGGCTTTGTATGGCCTTAATAATTTGGGAAGGTGTTTCCAACACCGCGAAAAGGAATATATGCATAGATTGAAGAACATTTTAATGTAAAGTTAATATACTATGAATATTAATAAATATAAGGGTTCAAGAGTTGAGTTTATGATATAGATTGAAAAGGAGGTCTTGAGTTGAGAGGTGCTACAAACATGTTCGTTAGCATTATCTATCATAAGCTTTGTCCATCTATCTTTTCTAATATCAAATTGCCTTAATATGTTTAAACTCTGTATAGATTTTAACTCAAGATGGTACCGTGAATATGAAGAGTATAACATGACTTCAACTAAAAACAATTATTTACCCAAGTTGGTAGGCCATTAGTTTATGTTTTTTTCTATAATTAATTCCATTCCCACTATCATCAAATTCTATTCCAATAGCTTTTCCAGTAGACAAGTGATGCTTAATACACACTTGTATTTTCTTTCTGTCTTTCTAGCTTATCCTAAGCGAAGATCTAAAATAATATAATCCCATCTAAGCATGAATAAGGAGAACGAATCAAGTTGAGAGAGCTTATTTCACATAGATTTTAATTCTTTCATTTCATGACTTTGTGGACACCATTACATCTTCTAAATTTAAATTTTAGAGGTGATGGCCACCAGGGAAGTGATGCTATTATATATTTTGAATCTTGATTCTTATCAATGCCACTTTTTATACTAGGTATTTTGGCAATGCGAAATGTAAATAAAAAATTATGTTTTAAATACATGTAAAATCTAAATTCACATTTATCTTGATGGATTTATGTATAATTTTGAAGTTAATCGTGGATGGGTTTAGGTTAATAGGTTCAAATTTTTAGCCTCTAGAATTCATGTCATCATGGATATCTTACAAATTGTACTAATTTTTTTTCTCATGCAGGTTTCATTTTGGGTTTCTAGATTTATTTGATATTTTAATTGTGAAATATTCAATGAGATGTCAAACAATGACCGTGGAAACAAAGCATAAAAATAGAGGGATGTATTATCATAATTTCAGAAGCCTTAATCCAATAATCCAAATTCTCTTCATGATTCAAACTCTTTTGAGTAACCCATCAATGAGAGAGATGTCAACAGTTCTGAGAATGCATCTAATATCCATATAATGGATGATAGAATGAGTTCATCTAGTGAACAAAGTGAGATAAATGCAATTCAACCAAAAATTGACAATGATAATGTTGAAAGTTTTTCCTTGGAAGGCAACACAAATCATTCACAATCACAAAAAAGGAAGAAAGGCCAATGGGACATATGAAGACAATTCCAATCAGAACGGGCCTCAAAATTTCCTTTTATTGAACTAATAACTCCAGTATGTAGTCGAAAACTCGGAAAGGTAGTAAAAATTGAAAATGAATTTATATACAATAGAAAAGCATGCATAAAATATTTATGTCAAGAAAATTGAAACTGCTGAGGAGAAGTCTATTCCCAAATGGAAATATTTTAAGGAATGTCGACATCTAAAATATCAAGAAGAATATAATAAATACTTAATAAGTAAGAGTAAACTTGAGGAAAGTAAAGGGACTATCACATCTCTATTTGGAAAAACAATGGAAAGAAATTTATTATCCAAGGCGACGCATCTAAGCATTGTATTACACATCTTATTTAGAGGTCATTCTATGAAATATTATCCAGATTATAAGAATTGTGTATCTTTTCTTGAAGTATCGAATTTTCCATCTTCTCACGGGTTTGTAATGGGTGGTTTGGAATGGGAAAGATATCTAACTCAAGTAGAAAAGGATGATTTGAAAGAGAAGATTGCAAATGCCATTTTTTTTCACTATATTTGGATTAAGTTACAGTTGTTGATAATACTTCATGGATCTACATGAGTATTTATATGGTTAATGATCATATTAGGAATTCATATCTACTTGGGATTCAAAAATGAAGAAGAGTTCTACAACTGGAAATATTTATGAACTTGATATTAAGACTTTGAAGGAAATTGGTGGTATGGATGATTTAATGATCACAAAAAGATTGGTATGTGTTGGAGAAGATGTAGCATCAATCATGCAAGGACAAAGGAATGGTCTTTGTGTCAAACTACAACTATTAGCTTCACCATTTATGATCAGTATTCATTGTATGGATAATAGGATGAATCTTGTATTTAAAATAGTAAACAATTTTCCATTGGTTTCAAAAGTTAAATAAATTGTACATGAGATTCAGGCATACTTTTGTCATAGTACTAACCGATTTACAGAGTTTCAACAATTTGTGGGAGATGCTACATATGGGGAAAAAATATTAAAATATGTTGATACAAGATGGATTTCATTGAATGGACCAGCTCAAAGACTATTTAGTGAGTACCAATAATTGGTAGGCGTGATGTATGAGAATTACCTTAGTGTAGAAAAAGCTCAAGATCTTCTCTTTCGACTAACTGATATAGAGACATTATTAACATTGGTTGGAATTCTTCCTTTTCTTCATGAAATGAATGCCCTTGTGAAAATGGCTTAGATTCGTACAATGTATATTGCAGAGTACACAAATGAAAGGAAAGTAGCATGCCTTGCATTGGATAATTTGTATACGATTCCAGAGTCTCATTATAGATCCAACGTTTAACAGTTAGACTACTCTCATTGATATAGAAAATATTTATAATTATTTGAGGTTTGATGAAAAAGAGAGACTATGTATGACAATGCATGGGTATATGGTTCCATTTCATATTGATAGTAAGATGGGAAAAACGACCAAAGAGTGTCGTGTGCCAAGAGACCAGTTCAATGATATTGTGATTTTAGTGAGACACAACTTGATACAAATTGAACAATCACTATCATTAGAGATAAGAGGACGATTTCCTCGAGATGAAATATTGGAGGTCATATATGTGGTATACCCTTAATATTAAAATGGGAAAAAATATATAGACACTTTGAAAGTTGACTTTTTAGAAAATTTGAATATTTTAGTGCCCCACTTTGGTAGGAATGTCAAGCTACAAGGAGAAGATATTGGAGGTATTTTAGATTCATCAAAATTATATCAACAAGATTCTTGCTTTGCTCAAACAATGCCAGATCGATATCATGTTTTGGTGAAACTTACAACATATGGTGCAGTAACCAAATTATGGACTATTTTATGTGAAAGCCAATATTTACAAGAAAACATGGCAGATTATTTTAAATTAGTTAATTCATGTCAAACCATGATTTTGGGATCACTAGAGGATGAGAGAATGCTTAGTGCATTATCATTCTTGAAGTCAAAGTTGAGGAAAAATAGATAAGTATATGGATACTTGTTTAAGATTATATGTAACAAACTATGGCATTATAAATTTTCCATTCAATAGAGCTTTAACAATTTAGCGATCATATTGTGGGAGAAGAGGAGAATACAATATAACAAATGTTTCCATTGAACTTGATGCATAACATAATGTTTTGGAGGTGCATAATGATATTTCATCTACAAAATTTCATGTTCAAAATGCAGAAAGTGAGGGTTAATGTGGGCTTCTCCATCCATAAACCCTTATTGTTAGGATTAAATAATTAATCCTCCTTTTATCATCGTAGTCTAGTTTTCTTTTCCTAGATTAGGAGGTCATTTCAACTTCACTAGTGCCATGGGGGACTCATATGGGGCTTACCTAACATTCAATGCACCTATCTACATGATTTTAGGAGCTCCATGGACCAATCCCTATAATTTAGGAACCCACTCTGAGTGCCACCAGTAGTCACCAACAATTGACCCTAGTCAATGTTTAGTTATGTTAGTTATGCTCTGATTCCCATCATTTAGTTCACTTTCAGTCATCCTAGCACCAATTTGTATGATTTAAGGAAGATTGGATGCATTTTCTCACCTAACTCAGTCGGCTAATTGTTTGTGAATTGATTCAATTATCTGGAGTTGCATTAGTGAGCTCTAGTGGTGATTTTCCCATGCCGCGTTAGCTCCAGAGTTATTCTAGGTTGGTAGAGTCGAATCCTACCTAAGGAATTCGAATTCTCCTATTTGTAACACCATTGTATTACATACAACATACTACTGATTAATGGATGTAATATTTAAACTTCTTAAATAATTTTAAAAAAAAATTAGTTTCTCCTTAAGTTTTTAATAAAAAAATTTAATTTAGCCTCTGTATAAAATTTTAATAATATAAACACTTTCTTATTCAGAAAAAATAGGTTTAAAGAATAATTTTTCCGCACTTCTTGAAATTAAAATAAAGTTAAATTTTTTTAACCTAGCAAACCCTAGCTTTCGCGGATGACCTTGGAGTTTTTCTACCCGGTTCCAGTATTTATCAAGGATTCTCACTCTCTCCACATTCGACATTGTCCTAATGATGGATCCTGATATGGATCCCAAACGTCGACTTGGTCATTTCGATACTGTGCTTTCTTCGACAACAACAGCAATAACATACTACTGATTAATGGATGTAATATTATTCTTCGAATTTTGTCTCAATGTGTGTGCAATTTTTTCACAAATAGTTGATCATTGTTTACTAAATTCTTGCTCTCTTATGCATCCTTATTTTCAAATTTAATTCATGCAATTTTGAAAATCCTAATCTTAGATCAAATTAAACACCTAGTACTAAGGAACTCAATATCGTCAAAATATCCCTGTAGCAAGTGGCTACTTTGGCAAGGTCTTCAAATATCTAAACTCAAACCATGTAAGGCTTAGTGGCACATCCATCCTTATTATGAAAAAAATGCATATAGGTTTCTTCATTATCTTATTGACCCAAATATAAGTAGTCCTATTTACTAGGGAAAAAATACACTTTTATTCCATTATGTTCAACGATATTGAAAAAATTCTTCAAAAAATCTTCTTGATTAGACCTAAAGAAGAAAGAGATAGTATTGTGATTTTCCAATAAATTTGTAGTGTACTGAATTTTCAATAGTGTAGCACAGACCTTAGTTGAAGAGCACATCCCTAGAGAGAAAAATTGTTGTAGAAATATAATCCAAAAACCTTAGTTCCACAACTCGTAAGGAAGTTCTAGCGGCCAAAAATATCCAGATTAGTTTCTCAGGCAAGTTATTAAGGAGGGTTAAAACCAAGGAGAATCTAGAAAAGAGTTGATTCCAAATTTTTACTTCCATAGCCCTTAGGGAAATTCAATTGGAAAAAAAATATTTGGAGCTATGGTAAGGAGGGATATGTTTTGAAACCCTAGTTCTAAAGTGACATAAAAACAATGATGCTACCAATGCACAACTACCGAAAAAACAAAAATCAGAACTTGAAACCTAGTTCTATAGCCCTTAGGGACATGACACTAGCTAAAAATCCCCAAATATGTTGTAATATGTGCAATAATACAAAGGTTACATAATATTCTAAGATGATATGGTGCTAGGGTACATTTTTTTAGGGTGAAATATATTGGATAACACACTAAATAAATGATAAAAAATTTAGTAATGAACTATACATTCCGTAGATAAAAGTTCATCAAGCTCTCTTATTGGGAAGAGATAGACCTACAATTCATAATAAGAAAGACAATAAATGTATAGTGCTTAGGAGGAAATCAACTCTCCCCTCATAGCATGGATGTTTCCCCCCCGATCCCCAAAGAAGCATGTGCAGGAACTAAGAAACTTTAGGAACAAGGTGCAAAAGGAAACAAGAGAAGATGAAACAACTAGAAACATATTCTCCTCCAAGCATTGACATTTGGTACAACACCAAATTTGGTAACCCATGAATGTTTCTCCATGGTATTGTAAAGGGTTAGGTAGTGTATCTATGAGGAAAAGCTTAAGCATTTAGTATGTGTGAAAAGACACCAAACAAACCAAGATTCAGTTATAGATTTGGAGTTGGATGACCCCATCATTGCCTAACATTGAGAGGGTCATTGGAGAGAACTAGAACAAGGTTGAGTGAGACAGGACCATGTTCAAGGTTGGAGGACATGAAACAATTCTTCAATTTGATTAAATACAGGCCTAGAATGATTGCAAAAATATTCTTGGTGTATCTAGCTAGCCTTTTGTGGGGACAAAGGAATCGTGCTCTAGCTAGGTGATGCACTTGGTCTAATATATATGTGGGTAGTCATTGTATCTAGGCTAGGCATGATAGGTTCTATTATCACCTTCCCTCTTCCTAGTACAATAAATATTAATATGAATTTTGAAGGCGATACAATCACAAAATATGGGACCTAGGTACTTAAATACTTGTGAGATTAAACACCTTCATTGAGAAGATTGGATCATAAGCATACAAACTAGTATGAAGATATAAGATTTCCAAGAGAACCAACCCTGTACCAAGGAGGAATATTAGTGCAACATGTGTGAAACAAGTTCAGCTTGAACAGTAAGATAGGATAACTCATGCATGCATGGGTTCAATTTGAGTACAAGTGTCTTATCTTGAATAGGTTATGTGCAAGCAGATGAGTCTTAGTTAGTTTGCTTCAAGTTTAAGGATGTCTTAGTTAATTTGTTGGAAGTTCAAGGATATCTTATCAATAAAATCAGCCTCAAGTACATGCATGTGTGTGGTGGAATATGCGCATGCAAAGGTTGTTTGGCAGGGTCAATGTCTCCACATGAGATGCAACAACCAAGGAAAAAGTCAATTGTTACATCACTACTAGTTGTATGCAGGCAGTCAATGCACCAGTCTAGTTATCTGGATAATGAGATGATATTATAGAGGAATAGAATTGAGCTCTATCTTATATGTATTTACAAAGTCACATAATTATTGTCTAGTTAATTGGTCAAACCTTATTCAAAATACTTCTAACACTTTAATTTTTCATTCAATCCACTCATGTGAATATTATTTTGTTACATATGATGAAGATAAAGTGCATTGCTATTGTCTTCATCTACTGAATTCATTTCACAAATCAGAAAAAGATCAGATAAAAATTAATTTGTGTTTTTTTTAAATAGGAACAATACTGAATAAACAAAGTTATACAATTGGAAACTCAGTCATATGCAACTTCCAAGTTTTCCTATAAATCATTTCCAAAATAAATCTACCTTCAAACATAAATGGAGAAGCTTCTTTAGGATAGAAATTTTCCAACTATTGTTGAGATATGTTTCCAAAACAACTTTCTAATGAAAAAAACAAAGTAATCCCTCAACACAAAAGGTATAACTCCATCATGCTAAAAAAAAATTAGTTGCAAAGAAGGAACCCCAATTTATTACAAAATCTAGGTCTATTATACTTCCACATTGAGCACATCATGATTCTTATTTTGCAAGGAGATAGTATCTAGAAATTACCAAGCCAATATGTAAAATTCATACCTCATCCATAAACAACTGTTGCATTTGTTTCGAAAAACATCACCAGTAAAATCTGATACACATGAAATATACGTCAGTAGCCAATCTTTTAGAGCTACAACAACCCTTTGACCACCTTATTCAACCTTAAGATTCAACTAAGAAATAGAATTTTCATGCATGCTAAGAAAACCATCAAAAGAACCAATTCCTGTGGGACTGTCCAAATAATTTGTTATTAGAATTAAAGAAAATTTAAACAACAAATAGATTGCACAACTCTACAAATGACTTTCGCAGATCGTGTGCTTTGATTCAGTGATATAAAGAAGTCCAAAATGAAGATCCTACCAAGGAGATCTTATGGTTTTTTCTTTCAGGTAATGAATAACCCAGGAAATTTGCAGCATGTTTCCAAAGCAAGTCCAACCCTAGGATGAAAGTATATATTTATGTAGAGAGAAATCACTAATCCTGATCATTGACACCTGCATTCAAAACAAATTGTATACTTGATAGGATAAATATCTCCTCCAGTCAGGAAGTAAGTAGTATTTTACTCCACTAAAAGTAAAGAGATCAGTTTTTCCTATGTCAAAACTTTAAGCAGACTTTATGCTATATAATATTGTCTCTCATTGCAGAATTGATGAAAAGCGTCACCCAGAATATAAATTACTACTGCTGAATTTTTAAGGACATGTCTAAAGGCTCAGGAATAAGCATCACTATCATTTTTTTCTAAAAATAATCATTTATAGCACTCATTGTCATTTTGTTAAATTCACCCTGACATGCTATATTTTGTCATTGGATTATTTCATCCATGTCTCATTGTCACTATTGTGTAACTCAAAGAATGCATAAAAAATGGGTCTCAAGCATTTAAAAAGATGCAATAAGTAACCTAGTTTTATTTTTCTCTCTAGAATACTTATTGCATCGAGAGAAGCGAGGTGCTCTCAGCCCAGTATGGGGGAGATCCTGTCAGGTTAGTCACGTTATGCTAGCCGACATAAAATAAAAAAACATTATGTTAACCTACATAAATAAAACCAGCATAAATCCATGTTAAACGGGATTTACCAAAGACTAAAGGGATCAAAATATTTGTGTAATTTTTTATGAACATTTAAAAATTTAAGATAAAAAAACTTACACGAAATTGATTGGATCCCTCTCGATGCTTTCTAGATCCAAGTTTAAGATAGATCTATGCTGGTGATATTACACCAATATAATTATGGGTTTGGTATGATGAAGAACGTTGGTATGTTTCCCATGTTCGAAGTATGATTAGGACCATTGTTATTTTAAATGGGGATGGTTGTAGCGTTGGATGGCTGAGGTTTGGTTCGGTATTCCATGCAAATAATACTACAAAGTTCAAGTATTTTTTGGTTTAATACTTGGAATCCTGGACATAAATACATTGGAGAGGTTTATACTTCTTGGATCTCTTATTCGAGTTGTGTAATAATGTGTATGTAAATTTAAAATATAACTTGCAATTTTTTATCTTATAATGAAGAGAAGTTATGATATTATGTAGAAGATTAATTTTAATTACCTATGTACATGCACTGTGAGGTTTGTGAACCAACATGAAGCCACGATTCTTGATGGGGTTAAATTTTCCATTGTTGTACCATTAACATGAAATTCATCGTTACTAAGAGTACATTTGTGAAACATAATGTTTACCAAATTTTTCATTTAATTAGCTTTTACAATCATCCTCTAGCCGTTTTTAACGGGCAAGTCCATTATTTGGGATATCTTTTCCCGTCTATGCGATGGATAAAACAACAGACTACAAACCATAATCTTTTTTTAAAAATCATTTATTTATTTGTATAAGAGATCAGGGTTAAATTTTAGAGAGTGTAGTTTGTGAGTGGATAAAGGCATTTTATCATGATAAATTGAATAAAACTTCAATACCTATAAGTGATAATGATAGGATAGATACGACCAAATACAAATCTTCATTGAGAATAAATTTGATCAAAAAGCATGGGAAAAAGGAGTTGTTTGTTTTGGTGGACTAGTTCTATTTTTCTTCAACATTTCATAAAATATTTGAAGTGCATATTATGTTGAACAATTCTCGTGCATCCTCTACTTGTCTATATAGAAGTAACTTCATTACAAAGTTTGTCATTTACATCCTGTAAAGAAGCGATTGCATTACGAATCATGGATTTAGTGTCTTGCAATGAAGCAGGGTAATAGCACACAACGAGGAGGAACTTGTAATTTATGCACCCCATATTAGGCTTGGAGTAGAGACTATACCATGCAACACATAGATGGAAATGTCTGAGTGTGCATCAAGCTCTCAGTGGGGGTGTCCTTGACCTATTTTATTCTTCAAAACATAAGTAACAAGTGGGTTGTCTTATCTGTAGGTAAGGTAATAAATAGGCCCTTCGATGATGTTAAAGGTTGTCTTACCTAAAACATAGCTATCCTAGTCAACAGTTTGTTCCATTATCCAAGTTTCTCCAAACTGAATTTATTCTACAAACATTAGAGGCTTTGGCACATGTACATGGATTATGTGGGATCTTTCATCTAAATCGGAAACAACTAGCTTACTATGTATCTCATTTATACCACCAAAATTACAATTCAACCATTTTGAATGTGAAAACCCACAATGGATGTGCTGACCTATGAAGTGACTCACCTTTCAAACGATAGGTTGTGATTGGACATAAATGCTCTCCCACCAAGTCTTGTTTCCTTAATGAGAACAATGTTTCATGTCATTCACCAAAACTAGAATATTGGTGAATGGAAAGGATAGAACCCCCTGTAAAGGAGTGCATGTATGCACAGTGCTTCCTCAAAATGACCAAATAAAGTCTCCAATTTTTTCAAGCGCTCTGTATTAAAAAAAGGGGGAAATTGTATCTTTTATGAGTATCTATATTCTCATACATGATCTATTGTCTGGATGGTTCGGGGCGCACTAAGAACTATCTAAGGAAACTAAACACAAATTTCCACTGATTGAAACAATTGGCATTTCTTACAAGCATTTTGTCAAACAGTTGGAATTACGTAATTATCCAAAAAGAAATTTCATAAACATGTTCATTTCTATGTTCAAAAAAAATTGCAACAATCATTTATTCATTTTTTATTATTCTATAATAAATGAGAACAATAGAATACAACATACACAAATCAACCCAATTTTAGGTGCAATTCTCCTCTGCAACCACTTCAATGGCTCCAATCAACACAATCTCTTGTAGCTCACCGATTCAATACATAGGGTTTATTTTATATTTTGTAAGCAATATATCAATATAATTGTCTCATGGGCATCAATCCCCATGGATGTTCTGTAAGTCGACGGGATATCAATCCAATCAGTCAAATTTAGAGTTGAACGAATGTATTCCACCAAGCGGGCAGATGCCAATGAGGAAGATTATAGGCATTGAAATAGATTATGGGTAGATCCAAGGAAAAATCCATCGAGAGAATATTGGTCAGTGGGATTGATTTAGCTTGCTTAAAACCCTTGACTAGATCATAGGGTTTCTTCACCTAATGGCAAAGCTGAGCCATTGTTATTTCATTGTTTTTCAGTTTTATTATATTTTCATAATATAATATATAAAAATACAACATTTAACCTATATTATAATAAAATAATTATTCATATATGATAATATAAATTATAATATTATAATATATAAATAATACAACATTTAACCTATATTATAATATAAAAATAATAAAGTATGAATTTCCATAAAAAGAATGTGCAAGAAAATTTTCAAGTAGCCAATCGTTTGAGACTTCTTTGCCTATTGACAAATGGATTGAATGACACCAACACCAACTATGTTTCCTCCTCTCTAATGGGAAATCTCATACCCTTCTCACATTCCATTGATGTAATCTACTCAACAACCATCTTCCCATGATCCCCAAGCATCACCATCTTTGACTCCTCTTCCTTGTCATTATTTATGATACTTACCTTGCCATTGACACCAATATCCATCATGTAAAAAAAAGTCCTATAACCTACAAAAAATGGAGAACGCCCCCCCCCCCCCCCTCTTCTTTCTGGAGCACATACACAACTTCCATAAACTTATAGTAAGGAGTTATAGACCCAGTCTTTCCCCAAAACCATACCCCTTTTTATATCAATCCTTTGAACCCCCATCAAAAGCATACATGCATTGTCCCTTGTGAGTACCTCATCTAGCACCTTCTATAACATCTTAATCCCAATCATATTATTCAGCCTCATTTCCGTCGTCCCAACAATATCGACTAAATATTTGATCTTAATTGACCCTCTCTCAATGCACCTAGTTGCAATAGTTCCTCGACTGGTGATCGAAAAAAAATCATCCATCACCATCAAGAAGGGAAGATGAAAATTCCTTTGTGGAACTGGAATGTACTCATCCACTACATCCATGATCTCATATATCTTATCCACCCACTTATCCTAACCACGCTTGATATTTGGATTCATGACTAGAGCCTCCAAAGCTAGGAGCACTGATCCTGAAATAATAGACACATAATTGCCTAGAAACTCATAAGAAGTCAATAGCTCCTAGACCTCAAGCTCAAACAACTAAAGAAACTCCTCATAATCAACCTCATATTACTAGTTCAAGAACACCGCCACGTTGGGCACAACCACAGGCTTAGCCAGCATGATGTGCTCCTTGGTCTGTGACATAAGACCATCCGCTCTCGACATAGCCATAATTTATCCATCTATTGCACAACCACAATAATCATATTATTGATCTAATCAAAATGAACAAGGAAATATACATGGGAATAATGTTAGTTCTCAGTCTCATATTCAATCATGGAAGTATTAATTGCAATCCCTCTATTCCATTCCTCGAGATCTGCATCAATTTCATCATATTTCTTGGGGATGATGTTGCCCACGTAGGCTATGGTCATGGTCATAGAAGCGGTCAATATGGTTTTCTTTATATCAACATAGCCAATGGTACCAATGTTTACATGGGTTTTTTTTCTCTCAAATTTCCCCCAAGTTTCCCAGACTATGAGTCAAAAAGGTTTGATGGTATTCACAAAGAAAGAGGAAAAGGAGGAAGGAAATTTATCTCTGAAAGCATTTCTGTTTAAAATACGATGTGAACATGTAACTGATGGGGAATTTGATGTTTTTTCTTTTAATTAGAATGATATTGCACCTTCGGAATTCTCTTGCCTATTTTTTCCATTCATCATGATGAATATGGAGGAACTGTTGTTGTTGCCATTGAGAACCCCATACTAATTTTCATTGTCTCGTTTCCCTAGGAATCTCTTTCTTTTCCCTTTCACTGTATATATAACAAAATCCCTTAATCCTATCATTTAGGTTGGTTCACCAACATTTTGGGGGTGTTGGAATACTTTTGGTTGACCTAGGTTCATATTCCTCGTTCGTCAACAAAACCCAAGATATCAGTCCAACAATTAAGAACTTTGTTGGAAACACCTGCAACATATATTAAGTCTCACCTGAGATATATTATGGGGACCTGTAGAACCAAGTTTCTACAGTTATGTCAGACATTTCCTTCTTATAGTAACACTAAGTCACTTGACCGGAATCAGGAATTAAACCTCTGTTCCCATACATTCATTCAAGACAACCATCTATCGATCCATTGACATATATAAGAACATATAACATAAAACATTAACACATGTTTAATTCATTCAATGTATGACACACACACACACACACATATATATTTATATAAGTTCATTCACAACAGATTATGTGTGACACATTCAGATCGACTCATTCACAATAGATATGAATTTGACAATAACTCAAGCATTAAAGACAAACAGAGACAAGATATAACATGGAAACCCATCCTGGAAAAACCACAAAGGTGCTCTTCATATGGCATGAGAAATGGTTTAGCACCTTTGGTCTATGAATACCTTCGATCTACCCAGGTTCAGATTCCTCGTTTGTCAACAAAACCCAAGATATCAGACCAATAGAGGAGAACTCCATCAGAAACACATGCGACAAAGATGAAGTCTCACCTGAGATATCTTATGGGGACTGCCATAACCAGGTTTCTGCATTTATGTTGGGGATTTCCTTCTTACAACAATACCAAGTCACTTGACCGAAACCAAGAATTAAACATTTTTTCTCATACATTCATTCAA